>CM031242.1:841672330-841957330 GCA_018340775.1 Taxus wallichiana var. yunnanensis | reverse complement strand
AATAGTAAAAATGACAAGAAAAAGTTCCTACCCCTCTCCATGAGGAGGTATAAAAATAAGAAACAAACACTAAGCATAAAAAATGAGAGGGTGACATGTGTCACCCATCTCATTCTACAAAAATATATTCCCAAAATCAAAATGAACATAAAACAAAACCCATTCAAGAGGTAATCTCCTAAATTTCTTAAAATGCCAATAATTCGACTTCAACTTTTAAGAAATCAAAGATATCAACCAAACTTTCAAGATGGTGATAAGAGATGGGTCATATGGGAGGAAAATCCCATTTGACCTTAAAGGAGACACCCTACCCTTAGGTAGGGTCCAAGGGGCTCATTTCAATGTAAGGGAGACCCCTAATGTGAAAAGAGGCCCTTACAAATACTACATTTAGCCCAAATTCGAGATTGGGTAGAGTGGGTCAAAAGAAGAGGTGGTGGGGACCACTCAAATGATAATTAGGTGGTACCAATCAACTAAAAACAAGAGTAATTGAGATAAAAACACCTCTAATGCATGTGGGGACCATTAGGTCATTAAAGCACTTATCAAAAGGCTAAAACAAATTAAAATTAACATAGATACATTAGGAATCACCAATGGTGACCAAATGTGAATACACCACATACACATAAGGATACACAATATCATGCATTTCTAAATGAATCAACCGAGTTAGCCATTTGTGCAAAGTTGGTGCTCAACTTAGTCTCACCCATTTGCCATTAGAATCCCTCGCTTTTGGCCTCTGTCACATCTTTTATCTAGCCATGTTGTGCTTAGAAAGACTTTGTCCTCCATTTGGTCGCCGTGATCAGTCCCTTCTTGGGTCGAGGATCACCTGAAGATCCATAATTGGTGTTTCATTTCTCTGTCCATCCGAAGGAGTCTATAAATTACGCGTAAAACTCGGGCGTTCCTTTATTTCTATTTTCCATAGTTAGGAATTATTTTCCTTGTCATTTTTGTCCTAAATACCTTTAGACATATAAATAGATGTAGCTCAAAGGATTATCTTTGAAACTTTGTAACATTTCCAAATTCTTTATCCTTGAAGAGAATTTCATCTCCGTGCTCAAATGGTGGTTTCCCTGCATTTTTACGATTCAGCAGTGAGTTTTCCCTATCAATATTTCATGTTTGCATCGGTGGAAACATGGCCCTCTTTGGTTGGATGTGGCTCGGTGGTGAACTCTAAAATTTATGTGGCTCACCTCAATCCAAAACCTGTCCACGTGGAGGAATGACGCTCGTTTGAAGATTCACTTTTTGGTTTGGGCTTGGAATTGCACCGGGAGGACACGTGGAGGATTCCACCGGGCATTTCCATAATTAAAATTTTCAAACAGTTTTGAGAGGCCTGGGACATGTGGAGGGACCGTGCATGTTTTGAGACAGAACCCTAAGTTTTGTTTTAAAGAAGCGCCATGAGGACACTTAGAAACTTCCACTTACTTTGCCTTTTTCTTGGAATTTTCAATGGTTGAAAGAGACCGCCTCGGACCTTGGAAATATTACGCCTTCCGCCGAGCTTTCAAATTTTAACATATTTTGTTGGGCTAGGACACATGGTGAGCCCGCGCTCATTCAGGGTCTCTACTTTTGGGGTCCATCTCAAGATGTGCCATTGAGATGCGTGGCAGTTTGAAAAGACAAAAGGCGAAGAATCGGGCCATCGGAGGTAACTTGGAGTTTTTGCCTCTTATTGTCAAAAGGCTTAAAATCATCAAAAGGACCCGCAAGCCTGACAGAGTATAGTCAAAATTTTCTGTGAACGTCAACGGCGAAGGTGCGGACTTCTGAGGGAAATTTGGAAAAATTTCCTTTTGTGAGAAAAAGGATTAAAGTGTAAAAAGGAAGTGTGTTTCCATTGGGACCCACATTGGGACACGTGTTATGTCCATTTTTCAAAGGCGGAGGGGTAGAGAAAAATGAGAAAATTTTACATTTTTTCAAAATGTTGTAAAGGTAAAAATGAACCCCCAGGCCCATTTTAAACTCGAATCTCCCACGTGGACGGTCCAAACTGAAAAGGGAAATAAACGACAATTGTGCATCTATATCTGATTTTTCCACCATTTTTACTCCAAAGCTCTTGGAGATATGAGTTTTCATGATTTCTTGATATCTCCTACATGCCAAATAGAGAAGAGAGTTAATTTGATATCTTGGTTTGGTGGGGAGGATATGAAAACATCTTTTACCATCAAGATGTGATTTGGCTATTGGGTTCGATATGATTTTCCAATCTTTCCTTCCTTGGCATGCAAAGAACCAAATTTGACAGATTAGAGGTAGAAGTGGTTGGCGCATGAGATGAAGAGTGATCTACCAAATGAAAGAATTGAATGCTGGAGATATTTGAAGAGATTTTCCTCTCTGGGAACCCGACAAATTTTTGTAAATCTAATTCGTGGAATCACCATCTAAATGGTAAGAAGTAATGGTACTTTGAATGTTTATTGTTTTTGGGGGGAAAATTCTATTGTAGAAAAATGTTATAAATTGCATGAATTTTTCGTGCAAATGGTTGGAGTGTTAGAGGTCGGGATTTAATTTCTAAGAGAAAATTTTGATAGAGCCCATCTTTTGGAGAAACTGTCTAAGAAACTTGTTTAGTTCTTTGTTGTTAAATTTGATCATGTCAAGGTGGTTTCAAGTGTACACCCATCGACAAGCTCGAGATTATTCTAGAAAATTTCCCTTGGTGATTAATTTAATGAAATTTGAGTAAATCGATGTTGATTTTAAACAAAATTGTGTGTCCTTCATTTCGAATGTTTGCAAATAGTTTTTCTTGTTCCCATTTGAATCTTACGTTAAAATATTTGTGAATGACACAAGATCTTATCCTTTTGATAGTTTGGTGGCATTTGTAATTTCATTTATCAAAGATCTTTCATTTGATAGTGAAATAAACAAATTTAAATTCACTTTACTCCTAGCATGATTATAAGATTGTTTGTTAGCCTTTGAGGGTATGTTAGGCGTGATGAAATAGTGGTTGATAATGTTTAGTTAAGTTTTTCAATTTGAGCCTTCATTTTTATTTCTTAAATTTTATGTGAAAACATGTTGATCTCGGGCCTCCATTGAAGCACACCTTCTAGTTAAGGGAACATTCTAGCTGTTTTGAAGAATTTTGTAGATCAAGCCTTCCATTTTTGTAGAAGCTCTCAAAGATATGGCTAATCAAGTTCATTCGCCTTGCCTCTTACCAAATATTCATTTAAAACAAATAATCTTACTCATACTACCCCTCTTTTTTCCGTGTGTGTATAAATGCATAATTTCTATTACCAAAACATGCAAAAGAAATCAGGTTTTCATTGTCTTTAGTAGCCTGAACCTTGCTTAGAAAATATCTCCATTATCTAGAGTGAAAACTCGTGATAGTTAGGTTTTATTGTATTGATCATATTTTCTTCAAGGTCTTCTTAATAACTTGACAAGGAAGGATATCTTCATCTCCTCCATAAACAACAAGATACAAAAGGGTCCTCTCACCTTGGTTGAAAGGCACAACCATTAAGTAGTGAGGATAGATCAAATCCTCTTGAGGATGTTATCCATCTCTCCATAAATTTGAGTAACAAAGGGCCAGTTAGATCTCATCCCCGGCTACAAAATGACACACACTATGATCTACATGTCTCTAATCTCCATGTACAATATGTGTTGTTGCTCGGCTTGAAAGGGAGAATAAATTTGGATACCAACAATTGTGGCACCATTTCCGAGGACTTGATTTAAGTTCTTTGGGAACCGATTTACATTATTGGGGACCGATTTGTTGATTTATTGCCAATTTGTATCCATTTGTCCCACAACAACATCGAATTGACACCATTGTTAGGGACATTATGACTGCGCAGTTCATATTCAGATCCTGTTAAACATTTGTTATATGTTTTAAGTGCTAATACATTTTTTCAACATCATCCCGTGTTCAAGCTTGTAAAAAGTGTTCAAAGTTATAAGTGTCGTGTGTAATTTTTTCAGTTTCTACAGCTTATTGCAGTAAGTTTCATTGATAAATCTAGTTAAAGGAAGGTTATATCATTCCATTTCCAGTTTTCAATGTTGACAGACATTTGATAGATTATATTTTTAGTGAATTTACACAACTAAGGTGAAAATCCTTAGTGGTGACTCCATGTTGATATGATTTTTGATAAATACCAGTATCTTAACCTTTGTCATGTGATATTTGTTAGTAATTTTTACAAATATGGAAAGAAGAAGATCTTTCTTCGCTAAGGATCCTACTAGGACATTATTTCCAGAGCTAGGAAAAACAAAGTCAGAAGGAAGAAGAGCCTGGAGAGTTGTTGGAGATCAACAGTCAAGAAAAGAGATCTCTATTGATGAAAGTGATTAGCCTATC
Source organism: Taxus wallichiana var. yunnanensis (assembly GCA_018340775.1). Taxonomy (NCBI): domain Eukaryota; kingdom Viridiplantae; phylum Streptophyta; class Pinopsida; order Cupressales; family Taxaceae; genus Taxus; species Taxus wallichiana. The sequence goes on along the minus strand of CM031242.1, from coordinate 841,952,940 downwards.
ATTGAATATTTCCATTCAAGTGCTTCTGAATCAGGTAGTCTCTTTGTGGAATTGAATTCTCCATCCGAGAAGGGGTCTTAATGTGAATTTGAAAATTTTGCATCTCATTCTACCCCTATCTTTTCTAAAGTTGATAGGGTTTTCCAAGAAACAAAGACTTTACTGGGATATCCATTTTGAAATTTATACTCCTCTGTTTCAAAGACCCCTTATCCCTTGTTAGTTTGATTCTCCCCCAATTTCACCTACTTGAAACAACATGGAACATCCCCCACCCAAACCTTCATTTGTTGTAATTACCTTTGGTCCTATAAACTTTAGAGGGATGGCTGGTTATCCAAATGTAGTTCCCCAAGATGTAAGAAATAGATTACCAAAGCTCCAAGGAAATAATGCTATAAATGGTGATCAACATTTAAAGATTTTTATCAACATGATGGAAGACTTTGAGATTGAATATGAAGATGTATATATCAAATTGTTTATCCATACTTTGGAAGAAGATGCAAGGGACTGGTATAAATATTTGCCAGATAATTCCATTGATTCTTGGACGAAAATGAATAATGCATTTAGATTACAATATGGTGATAAAACAAACCCTAGGTTTCTTTTATCAAAATTTGAAAATATCAAGAATAATCCTAATGAATCAGTGCATGATTTCAACACAACATTTAACAATACCTTAAGGAGATTTCCTATTAATTTAAGGCCATGTGATGAATCATGTTTGATAAATTATTCAGATGCATTTGATAAAAAAATTGTTTACTACTTAAGGGACAAAAACCCTACCAATTTGAGGCAGACCTTCACCATGGCTCTGCAAATTGAGAACAACATCAAGGTAATTGGAAAACCTCCTAAAAGGGAGGGTGTAAAACTGGTTAACCTAGAAAAACCTCAAGCAAGCAAGGCTACTGATTTGGAGGAAGTTGTGAAAACTTTGGAAGGGGTTGTCAAAGAAATCTCATACAAATTAGCCCGGGTAGAGAAAGGGATTGGGCTGAGTTCACAAGGTCAAGCACAAACAACAAGGAAAAGATAGATTTACAAATCACCATAGGAATGAGCAGAGGTCTGATGATAGAGGCTAGGGACCTATTGGATTTGGAAATAAACAATCCCGAGCCAAGGAAAACGTAATGGTGTCTCGATCCATTGGGTCAGCCGTAATTGTTGTTGTTGAAGAAACAGATGTAATTGATTGGTGTGACAGATGTTTCATGCCCCATGCTCCATGTGAAGTAGATCAACAAGTAGAAGAAGAAGTTGATGATGATAATGATGATGATGTTTTCATGATGGGTTGCTCCACGAGCTCACAACAAGGAGCAACTTCAACTGAAGTGATAAGTGTTTGAACTGCTGCAATTTTTTTGGGATTGCATCCACCGGGCATCTATTCTCCCATCCTCTCATACTTTAGAAATAAATATTTTACAAGCTTTTGAAATACCTAATAATGAATTTGAATACTTAAGAGATTTGATGATAAATAAGTATGATGGAGGAATCCCATCTGAGGAGGTCAAGCAGTTATTGATGAATGTTGTTATTTCCCAAGAAAAGGAGTATAACATAAGAAGTAAATTTTTGAAAGGGGCAGGCCTCGTGCCAAGCCAAAAACTCCATTGCTTTCAAATATTCCTAAAGAGGCTCCTAAGAAAGATGCATCTGCCAAGGCCTTGTGTCCCAAAACAAATTCATACACCTCCTCATGCCGAAACTCACAAAAATCCTATGCCATCCGATGTGTGTGTTAATCTCCCTTCCAATGTTGCCTTTCCAAAGTATGTCGCTTATGATATTTCCCAAGTCTTGAGTCAGATCAAGATTTTTGTTCCAATTGTTGAGTTGCTTAGGATTCCTAAGCACAAGAAAAGGGTATTTGAGTATTTAGGGATGAAAGAGGAAAAGGTGACCTAGGAAGAAATGTAAACATTGTAAAAACCCCTCAAATAATTGAGGATCTAGAAACACCACCAGCATTGGAGGAACTAGGTGAACCACCTGAGGTTTATTTGGGGACATCCTTGGTGGAGTATTAGCTAAATGTGGATCCATTGTTCACTACTCTAATCATTAAGGACAGATTGCTACACAATTGTATGTTTGATTCGAGAGGCATCATGCAATGTTATGCCTCTAGAAGTCATGAATGAGTTGGATATCAAAGTAACAACAACATATGGGAAGTGCACTACCATGGATTCTATAGAAGTGCCAGTGGTGGGATGTGTGAAAGGTTTGGTGGTACAACTTGCAGCTTACCCAGGTAAGAACTTGAAACTTGATGTTGTTATTGTTGATTGCCCAGCCAAGTGAGGTATGTTGTTGTCTAGAAAATGGGCTGCAAGTGTTGGTGGGAGTGTTCAAATGGATATGTCCTACGCCACCATCCCAATTGAGGGAAGCCTTGTCAAGTTGTATGGAGAAAAGAAGATGTTGTACCTCATTGAGGATCCTAACAATGCATCTTATGAAGTGTTGTACACAAGTGTTGATGCTGATAACTTCATTGGATTTGCTGATGGAAAAGAGCAAAAAATTGAAGAGTGAAGTTTCTTGAATAGGAAGGCTCTCCTTTCACTCTATTGTTTGATGGAGCTCATTCCAAGTTTGTAAATGGTGCTGGTGTTGTTCATATTTCTCAAGCCGGGAAGAGTTTGTTTTTTTTCTTTCAAAATCAACTTTGAGTGCACTAATAACATTGCTGAATATGAAGCATTGTTATTAGATTTGAGGATGTCTTGGAAATATGGTGTGTTATCCAAAATTCACCCCTCAAGGTAATTTTGATAACATGCATTAAATTCTCAAGTCCCAAGCAATTATATTGATTCAAGGCAAAAATCATGTTTCTGGGGTCCCCTCGGGTTCTTTCTAACTCTTCTGTCCAAGAGGAAAACCCGACAAATTTTAAAGATGTGAAAAAATTGCAAAAACAAGTTCGGGCCAGGAAAAATCATGAAAAATGGCTAAGTCCTAGTCCTCGCAACAGTTGGGACATTTGGGACAAAAGGACGCGCGGGACGCGGAAATCCGAACTGGCCGAAAAATAAGAAAATTGACTAACTGTTGAAAAGCAGGTGAGTCTGGGACATCCGGGCGATTAGTACGCGAACCGGCGGATCAGCCGAAATGAGTCAAGGCAGCCCGGAACAGTTGGGCCGAAGGTACGTGAAGTACGCAAACCAGCTGGATCGGCCGAAATGAGAACTTTCAGTCAGGGACGTGCGGGACAAAAGTACGCGAACCGGCCGAACCAGGCGAATCGGAAAAATTTGTCCCGAATGGTCCGAAAGCAAATGAGACATTTGGGCCACGAGTACGTGAACCAGCTGGTTCGGCCGAAATGGGAAATTTCAAAGACTTTGTGCAAATGGGACAAAGGGGCGTGAGGGACGCGGATAAACCGAAAGAGCCAAAATCCAATCGGTCACGCCATGTGTCACCGGCGAGAAAATGGACATGGAAGCCCATTTCGGGTGGTTTGGAAGAATTTGTCTCGCGCAGAATTTAGGACAAATGGGACAAAGGGACGCGAGGGATGCGAAAAGCAAGCGGCCGAAGGGAGAGAAGAAAAGTCAACGTTTGACCCGAGAAACTTCAAACGGCCATAACTTTTGACTCCGAGCTCCGATTTTCACAAAATTGGACTTTCTTAATTTTAATGAGGGTAGATATATTTAAATAAAAGAAACATATTCGGCTCCAGTCAATCAATGCTCATTCCCGTCAAATGACAGAAAACGCCTGCTAGACCCAAAATAGCTGCCCGCACTCAGAAGGCCATAACTTTTGCATTTCTCAACAAAATCGCACAAAATTGGTACCGTTGGAATCGTGGTTCTGAGCCCGATGCACAGAAATCAAGAAATTCCAGATTTGATCAGAAATTGATTGATATTTTTAAGAAAACGTGGCCGGGTTCAGAACAGTGTTTTATTTGGTAGCTGGGAGTGCAATTAAGAGGCATGGTCATCATTATTTCTCTGCTGCAGCACATGGGACAGTATGGGGAGACTTTTTCAAGTAATTTATAACCATTTCACTCAATTTAATGCCTCTTACAAGTGGTTGAAGGACAGATTTCGGGATTTCCATTTTTCCCTTCTCTTTTCCTTCTCTTTTTTCTATAAATTGGAGTGTTGGGCTCATTGTAAAAGAGAGAGTTTTTGGGTAGCAAAGCTCTGCCAAAATTGCTTTGTGAAGCTTGAAAGGTGTGTTGCAGCCCTTGTAGTGGACTCCTTGCATGGTGATCCAGGCCCTTATCTTGTAATAGACTGAACTGTGCATACCATGAAGCAATAAAATATCAGTTTGTGGATGTATCTTCCCCTGCTGTGTTTTCTTGCATTCTTCTTGCCCCTTTAATCTTTCTACAAGAATATTGTGTCTATTATTATGTTCTTTCAGGGATCCATTATCATTGTGTATGCTTGGAATATTGTTGTGAATGCATTTTGCTAGATTATGGAGAACTGTCATCACCTCTTCTAGTGTGCACTTTGCCTCTGTATTTCACACATTTGGAGATTACTCTCACACCCTCCTTTTCTGGTGTATCACCACTTTAGTGTAGGCTTTCATTTTATGTATTCTCTCTCCCTGGTCCCTTGGAAATTTAGATTAGAACAGTTAGCTTATCCTGCATTAGAGTAGATTGTGGCAGGTAGTTTAGGAGCAAGAACCAACTTTCTCTGGAGGTCTATCTCAAGTAGCAAGTCCCACAACTTGGAGATAGTACCCATGTTATCCAATCACACTGGATGCTTAGAGTGATCAAACTAGAAATCTGATCAACATCCAGGGGTGCTGTGATTCGGTGATAACATGGTGTTAAGGACATAATTGTCAAGGGAGATTCAAAACTAATTGCCAAGCAAGTCATAAAGCTTTATGCTACTAAAAATCAGCGAATGAAACAATACAAGCATGCAGTTTGGGATCTTATTGAGATGTTTGATTCATTCAATATCTTGCATCAGGATAGGAATTTCAATGATTTGGTAGAAAAGCTTGCAGTATTGGGGTCTCAGTTTGATAATTGTTCAATGTCCCCATATTGTGAATATGATGTTGAAGTGTTAACAAGACCATTTATCCCTGACAACATTAAACATTGGAGAATTTTTGATGATGATGCTCGTGTCGAACGATTTACTGTAGAAAAAGGGAGTTTTCTAATCAATGTATTAATTGGGAGCCAATGGTGTGTGCAACAGAGGGTAAAGAAACCTTGTTTGGCAAAGGCATCATCCAACTGAAAACTAATACCATTCCTAGAGGTTTGGTTGCTCTTGAATAGAACTTTGATAATGTTGATTGTATTATTAACAGATATATAGCAGCCTCAAGGGATGTTGAGGAGCATGGCATTGGCACAAAGAAGAAACCAAGGAAGATTTGGTTGGGAAGCAATCTCAGCAAGGAGGAAAAACAGTCCTATGTCGAATTGTTGAAGAAATATCAAGATTGCCTAGCTTGGTCTTATTCTCAATTGAATACATATAGAGAGGATTTTTTTAGCATGAAATTCATTTGGAATCTAGTGCAAAACCATTCGGTAGAAATAGAGGCCAATCAATCCACTCCTATCTCTTAAAATGCAAGAAGAATGAAGAAACGAGGGATGGAGGGATCATTCAAATATGCACAAGGTATTCTTCTTGGGTTGCAAACTCCCGTGCTAGTTAGAAAAAGAATGGTGATATCAGTCATGCGTGGATTTTAGAAATTTGAGCAGAGCATTAATGAAGGATAATTATCCTTTACCAAACATGGAAAATATGTTGTAGTTAGTGACCTGGATCTAAGTCACTTTCCGCATGGATGGTTTCTCTGGCTATAATCAAGTTGTTGTGAAGGAATCATAAAGAATTAAGACAACCTTTACCACTCCTTGGGGAACTTATGTCTATATTAGAATGCCCTTTGGTTTGATGAATGTTGGAGAAACCTTTCAAAGAGTAATGGATGTGGCTTTTTCTCAAGTTACATTAATGATTTTATTGTTGTTTACAAAGATGATGTGACTATGTTTTATAGAAAGATATGTTATCACTTGCAACACTTAGAAAAATTCTAATAAGGTGTAGAGAGTATGGCATTTCACTCAATCGAAAGAAGTGCCGTTTGAGTGCGAAGACAAAGTTGTTTGGTCACATTGTGTCACAAGAGGGGCTAATGATTGATCCAAAAGGGTCAAAGAAGGTTACAATTCAAAGAACCAAGAAAGGAATTCAATCCTTCTTTGGGAAAATAAACTTTATCGGAGTTTCATATCAAACTTTATTGAGTTGACCATTCCAATTACTTGCATGCTAAAGAAGGACTAGGCTATCAAATGGAAAGAGGATGCCATTCAAGCTTTCAATGGGATCAAAGAAGCATTAAAGAATGCCCCTGTTTTAGTAGCTTCAGACTATAAGAAGCCTTTTCAAATATTTTCTTTTACTTCGAGAGAACACTTGCATCGATCTTGTTGCGGAAGAAGGATGACAATGGGGTTGAGTGGCCAATTGCCTTTTCAAGAAGGCATTGCAGGGGGCTGATTTGAAATACTATATGGAGAAACAAGCATTTTCCTTTGTAAAAGCAACAAGGTTTTCAGACCTTATATTTTGAGCTCTAAATTTGTTGCTTTTGTTCCCCACACCATGGTGAAAGACATCTTATCGAGATGAAGGTATCAAGAAAAAGATGCGAGATAGGTGAACAAGTTGTAGGAATATGACATGGACATCTAAACCACAAAGTTGGTGAGAGGTTTGGGATTGGCTAAGATTATGGCCGAGAGAAACTTGCAAACTATTGAGGTAAATGAGGTAGAAGAAGGAAGGGTAGATGTCCTTGAAAAGTTGATAAGTTCTAAATGGTACAAAGATGTAATTTTTTATCTTAGACATCTATACTACCCTGAGTATTTGAGTAAGAACCAGAAAAGAGATCTTAAGTTGGCTTCCCAAAAATATGTCATTGCTGATTTTGGGTTAGCTTGGAAGAACCCTGAGGGAGTTCTCTTAAGGTGCATTACTGAAGATGAAGCCCTCAAGATAATTGTTGATCTCCATGGAAGAGTTTGTGGGGGAATTTTTCTGGAAGAGTCACAGAACACAAGATCTTGAGGGCTGGTTATTGGTGGCCAACTCTCTTCAAGGATACAACTCAGTTTGTTAGAAGGTGTGAGAGTTCTCAACATTTTTCTGGAAGACCGAAAGCTTCATGATCCCTGCCTTTGCATCCTGTATCAATTGAAGCCCCGTTCAAGAAATGGGGAATGGATTTCATTGGTGAGATTTCAGACCCTTCAAGTGCTAGCCATAAGTGGATTCTCGTAGCCACTTATTACTTCACTAAGTGGGTGGAGGAAATCCCCACCAAGAGATCAACACACCAAATTTTCATGGACTTCATGCTGAACCATATCATCTGTAGGTTTGGAGTTCCAATTAAAATTGTTCTTGACAATGCCATGAGCTTCAGAGCTAAAACTTTGGTGGAAATGTGCAAGGAGTATGGGATCAATTTGACATATGCTTCTAACTACAATCCCCAAGGAAATGGATAAGCTAAGTCGAGTAATAAAAACTTTCTGAATATTATTAGAAGAACCTTGGAGCTAAACAAAAGGAAATGGGGTGAGTAGTTCAAGTTTTTTGTTTGGGTTGATCGAACTCCTTTAAAAAAGAGCCACTTTGGAAAAAGTCCATTTGAGATGGTGTATGGAACTCGGGCCTGCTACTACCTCGCATATGTAATTATCCTCATATTAGTTCATTCAACAACTGGAAGATCAAGAAGTTAGTCCATATGATGCTTGCATTAACCAGATTGTTGAACTTGATGAAGAAAGGAGGGCATCCCACCAAAGGCATGTAAAGTTTAGAGAAAAATTGAAGAATTTATTTGACAAGAAGGTCACTCCAAGAGCTTTCAACGTTAGATATCTTGTGTTGTTATGGGATAGCAGGCATGAAGATAAGGAAAGCATGGTAAATTTAATGCATTATGGATGGGCCCTTACTCCATTGACATTCGAATTGGTGAACATACCTTCTTCTTGAAAGACTTGGATGGGGAATTGCTTGAATTACCTATTAATGGAAGGCATTTGAAACATTTCCTTGATTGATTCCCCAGAATCAAAGTGAGCATCATATGTATAGTGTATATTTTGTTACTTGTTTTCTATCTTTTGTGTTTTTTTCATTCTGGTCCTTGGTGACCTAGTTTTGTTGGTTTCTCGGTTCATTTTTGGGAGTCGGTTTTGGTTTTCTGCTCTACAAGATGACCCCTTTGCCTAATGGATATTTTTGGCACTTGCTCTGTTATTTGGTTCTTGAGGAATTCATAGTGAGTGCCCATCCCTGAGTCAGAGTCATGTTGGTGCTCAAATTAGTCTCGCCCCATTTACCATTAGAATCCCTAAGTTTTTGCCTCTGTCATGTTTGTTATCTCCACATGTTGTGCTTGAAAATACTCTATCCTCCATTTGGTTATCATGATCATTCCCTTCCTAGGTCGAGGATCACTTGAAGATCCAGAATGGTGTTTCGTTTCTCTGTCCATCCGAAGGAGTCTCAAATTGAGCGTAAAACTCGAGCCGTTCCTTTCTTTCTATTTTCCACAGTGAGAATTGTTGTCCTTGTCATTTTTGTCTTGAATACCTAAAGAAATATGAATAGATGTAGCTTAGAGGATTATTTTGAAACTTGTAACAATTCCAAATTCTTTGTTCTTGAAGATAATTTCATCTCCAAGCTCAAATGGTGTTTTCCCCGCATTTTTGTTGACGGGTGGGTTTTCCCTATCAAATTTCATGTCTACATCAATGGAAACATGGCCCTCTTTGGTTGGATGCGGCTCGGAGGGGAACTCTAAAATGTTTGTGGATCACCTCAATCCAAAACTGTCCACGTGGAGGAACGATGCTCGTTTGAAGATTCACTTTTTTGTTTGGCCTTGGAGTTACACCGGAGGACACATGGAGGCTTCTGCTAGGCCTTTCCATACTTAGACTTTTCAAATAGTTTTTAGATGCACTGAGACAAGTGTAGGGACTGCACATGTTTGGAGACCGGCCCCTAATTTTTGTTTTGAAGAAGCGCCAGGAGGACACTAGGAAGCTTCCGTTTACTTTACCTTTTTCTTAGACTTTTCAATGGATGAAGGAGAGCGCCTTGGACCACTGGACACATGGCGCCTCTACTAATCTTTCAATCTTTCTAACATATTTTGTCGGGCTAGGACACGTGGTGAGCTTGCGCTCATTCAGGGTCTCTACTTTTGGGGACCATCTCAAGATGTGCCATTGAGACGCATGCAATTTGAAAATTCAAAAGACAGGGAAGTGGGCCATCGAAGGCAACTTGGATTTTTTTCCTCTTATTGTCAAAAGGGTTAAAATCATCAAAATGACCTGCAAGCCCGACAAAGTATAGTCAAAATTTTCTTTTAAGGTCAACGACGGAGTGCGGACTTTCGGGGGAAATTTGGAAAAATTTCCTTTTATGAAAAAAGTGGTTAAAGTGTAGAAAGGAAGCGTGTTTCCATTGGGACCCACATTGGGACATGTGTCGGCCCATTTTTCAAAGGTAGAGGGGTGGAGAAAAATGAGAAAAATTTACATTTTTTCAAAAAGTTGTAAAAGGTAAAAAGGAACCCACTCGAATCTCCCACGTGGACGGTCCAAATTCAAAAGGGAAATCAACGACAATTGTGCATCTGTATCTAATTTTTCTACCATTTTTACTCCAAATCTCTTAGAGATACGAGTTTTCATGGTTTCTTGATATCTCCTACACACTAAAAAGAGAAGATAGTTAATTTGATATCTTGGTTTGGTGGGGAGGATCTGAAAATGTCTTTTACCATTAAGATGTGATTTGGCTATCGAGTTCGATCAGATTTTCCAATCTTTCTTTCCTAGGCACAAAAAAGAACCAAATTTAATAGATTAGAGGTAGAATTGGTTGGCGCATGAGATGAAGAGTGATCTACCAGATGAAAGAATTGAATGCTGGAGATATTTGAAGAGACTTTCCCTCTGGCACCTAACAATTTTTTTCAAATATGATTCTAGGAATCGCGATCGAAATGGTAAAAGGAAATGGTTCTTTGAATGTTTCTTGTTTTTGGGGAGAACTTTGTTTTAGAAAAATGTTATAAATTGCATGAATTTTTTCATGCAAATGGTTAGAGTGTTAGAGGTCGGGATTTAATCTCTAAGAGAAAAATTGACAGAGCTATCTTTTGGAGAAACAGTCTAAGAAACCTGTTTAGTTCTTTTGTGTTAAATTTGATCTTGTCAAGGTGGTTGCAGTGTGTAGAACCATTGACAAGCTCTAAGATTGTTGTAGAAACTTTCCCTTGCTGATGAATTTAATCAAATTTGAGTTAATCTGTGTTGATTTTGAACAAAATTGTGTCTAGTTCATTTTTGAATGTCTATAAATAGTTTTTCTTGTTCCCATTGCAATCTTACATTGAAATATTTGTGAATCACACAAGATATTATCCTTGTGATAGTTTGGTGGCATTTGCAATTTCATTTATCAGAAGATCTTTCATTTGATAGTGAAATAAACAAATTTAAAATCACTTTACTTCTAGCATGATTATAAGATTGTTTTTAATCCTTTGAGGGTATCTTAGGCATGATGAAATAGAGGTTGATAATGTTTAGTTAAGTTTTTCAATTTGAGCCTTCATTTTGGATTCTTAAAGTTTGTGTGAAAACATGCTGATTTGGGCCTCCATTGAAGCACACCTTCTGGTTAAAGGAGCATTTTAGCTATTCTAAAGCATTCTATTGATCAAGCCTTCCATTTTTGTAAAATCTCTCAAAGATCTAGCGAATCAAGTTCATTTTGCCTCACCTCCCACCAAAAATTCATTTAAAAACAACCAATCTTACCCATACTACCCCTGTTTGTCCTGTGTGTGTACAAATGCATAATTTTTATTACCAAAACATGCAAAAGCAATCAGGTTTTCATTGTCTTTAGTAGCTTGAACCTTTCTTAGAAAATATCTCCATTATCTAGAATGACAACTCGTGAGAGTTAGGTTTTGTTGTATTGATCATATTTTCTTCAAGGTCTTCTTAATAACTTCACAAGGAAAGATATCTCCATCTCCTCCATAAACAACAGGCTACAGAAGGGTCCTCTCATCCTAGTTGAAAGGCACAACCATAAAGTAGTGAGGATAGATCAAATCCTCTTGAAGGGTGCTATCCATATCTCCACAAATCTGAGTAACATAGGGCAATTTAGATCCCATCCCTGGCTACAAAAATGACACTCACTATGATATACCTGTCTCTAAGCTCCATGTCCAATCTATGTCATTGCTCGACTTGAAAGGGAGAACAAATTTGGATACCAACATGCAACTTGAGATGCAACCTTGAAACCCACGTTCTCTTGTGTGACCTATAACTTACACACTTAATTCACACATTAAAACATACTTGTTCAATAAAATAAAATAAATAAATAATATCAATAAATCAATCATGGATAATCATTCTAACTACACAACAATCAATGTTTGTATGGAATAACAAAACACTAACAACATTCAGCCATAATAACTCAAACCATAAGATCCATCTAAGAACTTTCATGATAACATGCAATTTACCATTATAAACCAATGATATCAAAGTATATGACAACATCATATATCCATCCATCATATATGAAATAAAACTATCTATATCACAACCTGCTAGTATTCAAAACCATATAATGCATGAAAACTAAGATAATGATCATAATGCTAGGTTTGTGCTACACGCCCTAACCATCACATACATCACCAAATGATCCATAATGAAACCACATAGTATCCAAATAGTACTAAAATGCATGTGCATAATCTAGTAATAGTAATGAGTCAACAAATGAACTGATGCAAGAAGAGGTGGGCACTACATTTGTAAAGTGGGAAGGCAATGAAAGCTGATCTATATTAAAACACATCAAATTCAAGCGAAGAAGTGCAGGGTCTGAAGAAAATGATTATCATTCTTTCTTCATCCGTGAAAACACTTTATCTCAATTATGTTGTCTTTGTTATAGTATCAAATTAATGTAATTTTGGATCTGTCATGCATAGTTGAGGTTCATGTTTATTTGCTCTGTGAAGTATCATATCATTTGATATGGTGACTTGGATATTACCCGTTCATATTTGGGAAGTTTCAATTGCATATTTATTCGTGCTCAATGTCTCCTAGTAGTATATGGAGTTGCCCGATAGTGATTCCGTATGCATGAATCGTTTGCACTTGCAGATGCCCGCTTACTAGACTTTCTTGTAGTCGACGAGTCCGCCTTTTTGTGGTTGCTCCTTACAACCATCCTCGACATGCCTATACGTGGATAAATTATTCTTGTGCATCACTATATACATTTTACTCATATTCGCCATCAACACGAAATCCTTTTTGCAAATTCACCAGAAAAAATTCCAAGTTGGTTATTGGTAAGGGGTCTTAAAATTTTCCCTCTTGCGAAAAAAGAACACACTACTCTAATCTCACTATCATGCGTATAATAGGGCCATGGTGGAGGTTCTCCATCAGTTAATGGAGAACGATGGAACACAAAAGAATATTTGAGAACTATGTGTGTGCTGAGGAGCCATATGGAAGTAGTTCAGTGGTGGTATCTTTACTCAAGCTAACAAAATAATAAATTAGGCCAATCCACTCGTCAACACTTAAACTAGTGATCCCTATTCAAGCTGGAGAGTGTCGTCGTTGAGATCAAACTCAACTGTAGACACACCTTGGGCGTAAATATAGTCTAAGGTGATATTTATAGCGCTATTCTGATGTAAGTGAACTCGTGATAATTAGGAACAATGACGGGTCAACTCCAATATTATATCTTTAGGGGAAGCAAATATTAAATTTCAATGCCTAAGAGTCTTGTATGTCTGCTCAATATCAAAAACAAAAAAAAATCGGCATTCGTATCAACGACGTACCTCTTGTTGACTGTCGAATTTAATTGAACGTCGTCAACAAAACAAACGTTCCGGAAACCGTATGTTTATGGCATTGCTCTATTCCCTGCAAGATTGACCCAATGTTTATAAATTATCGATTTTTCTGAAACACGCTTTTACTCGGTCCTGTATCGATTAATTATAATTGACACCTGCAGGCTTGGCCGTTGAACATTTTCATGAAAGCTCATCATCCGTAGTCTGACCATGATGCAGGAGTTAATTGGAATAGTGGAATCGGAACTTGGAACAGTTCGAACTTGGAAGTGTTCTATACTTACCCTACAACGCGGGGAACACCACAAATTAATATATATAATCCTTCATGACTTTGCGCATTTCTATATATATATCCGCATAAGCTAAATATTTCAGAAATTGCAACCTACAAACTACAATTATAATGGCATACTTTTTGGCTCCTCTATTCTTAGTGCTGTTATTGCCCACAATAAGTGCAGATCCAGATGCATTGCAGGATTTCTGCGTAGCCGATACTTCCTCTTCCACCATTTTTATGAATGGCCTGCCTTGCCTTAATCCCAATCAGGTTTCTGCAAAGAACTTCACCACATCTGTTCTGAGCAGCGCGGGAAATACATCAGGGAATCCGTTTGGAGTGAGTTTGAAAACCACAACAGCACAGTTCCTCCCTGGCATTAACACATTGGGATTAATAATGGCCCGTGCGGATCTGGCGGTGGGAGCAGTGCTTCCTCTGCATACCCACCCAAGAGCCTCTGAAATTATCTTCGTCTTGGAAGGGACTCTCAACGTTGGCTTCGTCGACACCACCAACAAGCTTTTCTCTGCGGAGATCAAAACGGGGGATGTGTTCGTGTTTCCCAGGGGTATCATTCACTTTGTTCACAACATAGGAAACACGCGTGCGTCTGTCATAGCCACTCTTAACAGTCAAGCTCCGGGTAACTCTGTAATTCCTTTGGCTACTTTCGCCTCCAATCCGGCCATTCCCAACCAAGTTTTGGCGAAATCATTCCAGATTAATGTCGCGGAGGTTGATGAAATCAGAAAGAATCTGGGCGGCATCTGAGCGATTGTTTTTTAATGATTAGGGGTTGTTTTGTTTAAGATCTTCACTGAATATCTGTGTTTCAAATGTAGTCTATTGGTAGGAAGTTACCATGGCTTCCTCTCTACCCACCAGTTGTAATTTCTCCATTCATTAACAATTTATATTTTTTACAATATTTTATTCTTCTAAAATTTGATTATATATTATATTTGTCATTTCAATTTATACTTGATTTATTAGATGGTAAATTTATTTGTATGAGCTTAATTCTTGGTTGTAGCATTTATTAAGTTTTGGATCAGATGTTTTACTGGCATGGAAATCAATTTTTACCGTTTTAAAATTGAAAATAACATTTTTATTAATAAAACATAATAGTAAAATGATAATCGTGCAAGGAATGCAACCACAAATGACATTCACAATATTAAGCTACAAAAATCTCTAGAGAGTGTCAAAATGGCATCCTAAAAAAAACCAAAATCAAGATTGTCACAATAACATAAACTTAATAAAAAAATTCAAATAAAAACTTATATAACCAATGACTCATCAACGAAGCACATACAACCACAAAAAAGTAAGGCAATTAGGTACTAGAGGTGAACATGGTGGCTAGAGGAGGAAGAGGGGAGGGGTATTTTTGGCTTTAATTCCCAACCACTAATGTGTGGAGGGTCCGCAATGTCATGTGTGGGATCCCACCTATCAAATTATGTTCCTTGTCTTCGCTCCTCGACATGAAAGGAAAGAGAAATTGCAAGAACCAACTATGGAAACTTATTTTGAAGGAGAAGCATCCCAACTGCTACCATCACAACCTTCAAGATGGTTAAACACACCACTAACTCGTAGAGGCCAAGGTAGATAGTAACAAAATTATCTAATCCATTTGAAGATTTTAAAATAAGTATCATAATATCTAAAGTAAATAATTAACAATTAAATAATATAAATATTTTTAATTACATAAAAGCATTTGTAATTCCATTTTTAAAAATAAAATTTGTACTCTTTCCAATGAGATTTGTTCAGCTTTTGTATGATCTAATAATGATGCAAGTGCATGTTTAATATGGGTTACAGTGGTGAAAATTAGGCACAAATGTGGTGTAAGACCATCACAAATGAAATTTCTTAACTACTTCATTTTTGTGACTTAAAACGACATGAATTCCTCAAAGAAAGACAAGCATAAACACAAAAACACACCACAAGACATTGATTTTAACCCTAAAATTGGTTGTAATTACACTTGTATGCAATGGTAAATCACGAATATTATTATTATTTTTACTTGAAACTTGAAATCTTGCAACACTTACCAACAACACATGTACACATACAAGAACACAATATCAAGAATCCATTTTCAATTTTTCCAAACAAAACACAAAGGCTTCCAAAATAAGCCCAAAGGAGAGGAGAACATGGAGTCATCTCCTTATACCTCCCATGTGGGATGGGGGTCCACCCAAAGCCTCCAAGTGCACTTTCACAATCACACACAACACCTTTTCTCTCCACAATCAAGTATGCAAATTTGATATATAAGGTGGAACACTCCTCCCACACTCCCTCCATGAAATTCTCGCTTACTCCCTTTTACCTCCACAAGAATGAAATCCACTTCCCTCTCCCAACACCACCCTAAGGCCAAGATCTACCCAACCCATACAATTCACAAACATGCACCAATTTACAACACAATAACATCACAATGCAAAAATAAGAACAAGAATGCAAGGTATAGACCCTACCTTGCCATAATAGCTTCCACAATCTTCAAGCAACAAACTTCAATCTCTTCCAAATCCAAGCTAGTTCCAAATGCAAGCTCCCAAAGCTCCCAAGAAAGAAGTCCAAGCAAATTCCCAAAATATGCAAGTGTGTAATGAAAACCAAGTACGCCCCAAAACTCCAAAATAACTATAATCAATAAGAAATGTGGAGAGGATGGTGAGGTGGTTCCATATAGGATTCCACATCACTCCTCCATCATTGTAACTCACAAGAAAATGCAATAGTAAAACCTACAACATACAACAACACATAGGATCAAAGTTGAGAAAAAGGAGAAGGCACACATGGCAGCCATCTTCTTATGCCTCCCAAGATGGATAAGGATCCACCCAAGCCTCCAAGTGCACTACACACACACACACACAAAACCCCATATCTATCCATTTTAAAGATACAAAGAGATATAGTTTCCTTTTAACTCCACATAGATGGATTACCCTTCCCGAAGTCCTTCCACAAACTCCTCACATGGTCCCATTTACCTCCACAAATGGCCCCATTTCCCTCTCCCTGCACCATCACTAGGACCAATTACACCCACTCCCTTACAAAACACATGCATTCATATAATTTACAACACATTGGTTCTAACAAGCATAGTACTAAAATAAAGAGGGACCAATAGCCGAATAAGAGAGATGGATATCCCGCAAGATACTTAAAATATAGTAATCCACTTTTCCTTTTTAGATTAGTTGATTAATTACCACATTTGTGTTTAAACTTAGTTATGAATGTTAATGAATATCCTTTCTTTAATATTACAAGTTTCCATTGTTAGAATGTTATTCACTTAGGATACATACCATTATTTTATTTATTATTTTATGATCATTTAAAAGGTTGTTAACCATTTTGACCTTATTCAAGGTATGTGAGATATTCATCACAATCACACCAAAATTCATTTCATTTACATTAATTACTTTATTCGCACAATGAACCTAAGCCATGGAAATGGGATAGCAAGGTAGTTTGTTCCAAGTACAAAACCAAATGATCACTTACAATAGGTTTAAAACTTTCCTTAACATGATGAGGGTTTTTGTTCATAACAATATTATACTAAAATTGCATGTATGAAAAGTTGGTTTTAACTCATTTCATTTACGTGGCAAAGGAAGGATAATTTTCAACTAACAATCTTAGCATGAAGATGAAAATACTACAATTAGTATGATAAATGATTGATTTTCATTGTATAACTTTCAATTACAACTGCATACAACCTTCAATACACACATGGAATAACCATCTTTTTTTTTTTTTTCATTTCCTCCTTTCAAAATGGTAGATAATTACAAGTATTCAAAAAGTACAATAGATCACATCATTTTATACATTTACAATTTAAGTACAATTATAAAGACAAATTTCTTCATTAATCTTACTTATCTTACTACCTATAACCTGCAATGACCATTAGAGCATGGTTCAACAAAGATGTTGGCATGGCATTCTACCATTATCTAACATAATTAATGATTACTACTTTTCCATTTGCAAAGAAAGAACAATTTTACATAATAGGAGAGGTAAGAGATACATTTTGTTTTCATCACATTTTATATACTAGAGAGGGGTAGAGAGAGGAGAGAGAAACAACACATATTCCCAAAACAATTTTTATTGAAACATTCAACTAGTTTAAGATTCATGACATCATTTAGTTCTTACGTGTTTTTCGCTAGAGAATTTAACTTAACATTGGTCCACGACTATGTTTTCTGATTTTGCTACTAGGTTGTGAAACGTCCAAATTTAGTCCAAGTAGCTATAAAACCATGTTCGTAAACTAATTTTTGATTGTCAAAGAACCACGATGCCAATCATATACATTCACATATATGTATGCAATTCACTAGAGTTGATGGATCTAATAACTCGGCAGAATTTGTAAAAATGGAGACTACTTTTCTCTGGGGTCACTTGTCATAGTTGGACTAGTTTGGTCTCATCATTCAAATGACCAAGGCCCACGAAACCCCATTGTAAAACTAGCCTACTAGGTGTTTTTCTTAAAACTAATGGTTGCAAGAAATTGTAGCGTAGAAATATATGAGGTTTATGGAGACCGATATCCATTTCATAACTTGAGACACAAATAGAAAGCCGAGACAAAACTCAACTTTTAAGTTTCAGCAGCTTCCCAAGATTGTAAAAAATGGCTAACGGGGCTCCTTGAGGGTTAACAAATGTGCTCAAATAAACTTGTAAGGTCCCGCCAAGGATCAAAATAGTACTCCACATGACATGATACCCATTAAAAACTTGACCTCCCCATTTCGGGGCCTAGAAAGATATTTTACAATTCTTTGAAATACGTATTTTATTAACTTTTGCAAGTAAACTATTGGCGTGTTTAACTTAAGGTTCAATCTGAACTCTTCAATTCAAGAAGACATAATCATCCAATCTTTTTACTTTGGCTTACCAAATGTCATACGACATGGTTTGAGAGTACACATGTTGATCTAATTAATTGAACAAGTTAAATTGTAAGAAATAAATTTTCTACGGTTTATACTATGATTTATTTAATTAACTAAAGGCTTAAACTTACTTTTATTAAATTTTAAATATAATTGCAAAAGGGAAAAAATAGAAATATAAAAACTATGCAAGATGAGGGTGAGAAGACCATGCCTCTCAATCTAAGCCGACAAGAAGTTGCACAAGGATTTCAAAAGCAATTTTTATAATCCTGACCATGAAAGCTCCTCGCCAAGGTATTTCATCAAATGGTTCATGGTTTTTTTCAAAATTCCTCATTTACATACAAGTCTTTCAAGACTTTCGCAACTATGAAACCTGATAAGGATCCCCTATCCCCTATCCTCTATCCTCTATCCTCTATCCTCTATGCATTTGATGGATTTTGATATTCTTCTCGAAAACTCCCATCTTGTCACCACTTGGAAGGATGCTAGAAAAATTATTGGAGTCTATTTTAAACATATTATACTCCTTTTGACAGGATTTTATAAGGTTGTTTATCATACCCAATTGTTTTAAACTAACAAAACAACGTATTCCATGAGGCCGCATTTGTTTAAGGCCTTACTTCAAACAGTCGGTGTGCCTTTGTATGCACCCACATTCATTTATAAGTGAAATTTGGAGCCACACGCTTGATAAGGACGGTCATTAATGAATATGTATATTTGAAGGAAAACCGTACCCTACAGTAACACTTCACTTAGGTATAGCCAAGGAGGAGGATGACAATTTGAACCAACCAGTCTGGATGCTCATTGGCTGCAATACGATGAGGGTTCCAAAAGCCAATTATAACGCCTCCATCATGAACATCTTGAAATCCTTTTCAGTCTAAAATAAATGCCTAAAGGGGAAAGGATTTGCTCTAATTTTGGAGGTAGGATTGCACCCATTAAAAGAAATTTCTTGAAGTTTCCTATGCCAACATAGAATTCTAAACCCCTTCCAAAAATCGTTTCCAACTTCCATTTTGGCGTAGTAATGAAGGGCATGTTGACTAAGGTAGTATAATTTGGATTTACATCAGTCAACTATGGTGCCCATGCGCAACATAATATCCTCTCCAATGAATTTATGTGTGAAAACCTTTGTACACAGTAATCCAAGAGACCACTCTTTATTTCCTCTATACTTGATGGATGTGTAGGTTGTGAAAAGTGCTGACAAAAGGTGGACAAATCTTCTTAGAGACTACTTGTTGAGTCTAGGGAGAGGTGTTAATGCTACTTGAGGGATCCCATACTCATCCACACGCTACCTCTTGACAAAACCAGCCACACTCCACCCATTCCAATCCTCCAACAGGCCACCTCCTTCACCAACCATCTCCACCAACTCTCATGCCTCCATTAACACCCATCGTCACTCCATTGCCAACCACTTTAACCCATTTTCAAAACATATTATTCATTAAATTTTTAGATTCAATTTTTTTTTGAATTTCCATACGGTTTAGAGGTATATTATGTCTTTATAATTATTTTATTTATTTTCATAGAATGAAGTATATATCTGAAATAAACATTTAATTATAAGATTAGTTATATATATATATGTCCTTTTATTTTATATTTTATGTATATCCGTCTAGAATGTTTGAGAGTGGTTTCAGACATCGAGGAGATCATATGTAAAATATATATTTTAGATGGCTCCCCCAAATTTCAGACTTAGCCAATTTTTAGGTTCTCGTATTTCGAGACTTAACCAAATAGCTTGCAAGAATAACCCCCTTAAATTTACTCCAAATTTCGTATTTTCATTATTATTATTATTTTATACGTAAATTATTGATTTTCTTATTATTATAACATTTTATGCAATTTACGGTATGACCGACACCTAGATCGAAATTGAAATTACAAAAAATGACTACCAAGAAGGAAATTAGTGCCCGTGTTGTATGTCCACATAATATTTGAGAACAACTCACATGAGATATGACACTCTATCATTTGAGTAGTTGTCAAGATGAGCTCTTATACCAATCAACCTGCCAAGTGGGAAGGTCGAATTGACGCCTCATTGGTTGGGTCAATGTGAGTGGGGCATTGCATTCCTTCCCCCTTATAAAATCATCATCCTCTATGTGACATAAGAACAACGTTACGAGAAGGATACGTGAGAAAAACGAGGTCAACATGACCCTCGTTGCTGAATTGCGACCAACAAGGGACAATAAATTTTGGTAATTCTCTTAAATGGTTAATTTTATGTGAAGATTGGTAGTTTTCTTTGGCCATAGTTACTTTATTCTTAGTTTGGTAGTTATGTCCCATATCATCTTATTAGAAACTCTAGCTTATTAGTTTCATGATTAACATATCTAAAATAATAATTTTCTCAATAGTACAAGTTCATTGATTCATGTTTCTTAATCATTTTCATTGTCTCCAAGGGGTTTCCAACAACAAAAAACATCATGAGGTCATACACAACCAAAAATAATACACATGCCAAAACCCACATTACACAATGGTAAAGAAAAATAAATCCATCATCCCAACTGGGAAGAAAATACAATCCACAAATCACAGTACTCAAACAGGTCTCAGGCATAAAATTCATAAACAACAAGTGCCCAACATAGAAACCAAAAACATCCTCAGTATATTTGTAACAAAATTACATGCATTACTCAAGTCATAAAAATCTCTATCACAATGATAAGAGAGAAAAGAAAATTTTTGCATCCATAGTAAGGGGCATCAAGCCATAAGTATTGCAAAAACATTGCCAAATGGCTCACATAAGTAATCCATCAAGATACTTGGTATAACACAATTACTGAAATCCACACGCCTCCTAGGAAACTACATATGTCTCCCAAAACCATAAAGTCTCATAGATCTAAAATAGGTCGGGTCACTCTATGGAGCAAAACATATAGAGCCTTTTCACATCATTGAAATAAAATCACTCAACACCCTCAAGGTAGTCAATGGCATAATCCTCGAGTCCAAATCAAAATAAAGCAAGATCACAATATCCTCATAATCCAAAATCATAGTTTGTAGAACTCACAAGGCTCATGAGGTTGATAACTACACAAAGGTCGTATTTAAAATGACCATCTAAGGAATTAGAGATATTTAGAGGTCACTATTTTCCAAGCCTGAGGTGTGCATGCTACACAATATGCATGATGTCCATAAGTAATGCCATACATACCAAACAAATGGAAATGGATTTTAGTCCACGAGAGACTCCACTTCCTATATAGTACTCGACTCAAGAAACATGGTTTACGCTCACATTTCACACTCCACATGTACACCTTGATAGTACCAAATGGGGATCAAAGGTGTAAGGTAATACATAAAACAAACAACATTAGTAGCACAATGTTACAAGAAAACATGATATGAATAGACATCATGTAAGGGGTCATTCACATTATAATTAATCACAAGTTACATAACACTACACACTTGACACACAATGCCTTAATGGCATAGGTATGCTACAATAGGGGTCATAAGGTCATCATATGCCCCTATTCATGAGGAAAACACATTATTACTGATTCAAACAAACACAAGTAGAATATAGGTGGTACACCACTACATAACAAACAAATTCCACAAGGTGGTACATTTTCTATATACACATCGATGGCACACATAAGAGACATTGGGGTGTCACTTAAGAACACATTCAAGATTCAAAACAAAACATGATTTTCACAAACATATTGATAGAACATACACACTATATGAAAATTTTACATGAGGGTACACTTAGCACGAACACTTTAATAACTCACAATTCCACATGTGATAACTACCATAGGTACACACATAACATCATGAATGCAAGTTGTGAACAATGTAACATGACATAACATAATATGTTCATATCAAAACAATATCCACGTCATAAACATATAATAGAGGTTCGAGAGTATGAACCTCTAATCTTGCTCCGATACCAAATGTAAAGCCCACACTAGAACACAACAAAAAAATGATTTTTTTTTTTAAATTGAAACTTGAAAGCTTGTAACACTTACCAACAGGGATAATTTTAGTGGTGAATATTCATAATATGGCGAAATTTTCATTTTAGGAAAATTTGAAAAGGTTATTTTTTCTGAGCAGTGCTCATGTCTTGTTCACCCAAAATTTACAAAGATATATATTTTTGGGGTCAGCTTCACCTTCATTTGAAAACATCTCCTATAAAAACCTAGGTGATTTGCCGAGTAGTATACTACGGTACTACCACAAGTAGCTTACCAAATTACCAATACTCATGAAGTTTGAACTCACATACTCTTAAGCACCAGAGATTGTTGTTAAATTTTATTAGGGTTAGTTGTCAACGCGCGATAGGGATATAGTTGACACGCGACAAAGAGGTATTGCAAATGCGTGACAAGGAGATATTACAGACACGCAGCAAGGGGGTAAGCAGTTGACGCGTGGTAAGAGGAATAGATTTGATGCACGACAGAGACAATAAGCGCCTTGTTGTGACGCTGCGATTTAGATAGTTGATGCACGACAAGGGGGTAAGTAGTCGATGACGCATTTACACGATAAAGTTGATGCACAACAGTGAGATAGTTGACGCCTTGTTGACACGCGACAAAGATATTTGATGCCTTGTTGACGTATGACAAGGATAGTTGACATGTTGTTGACATGCAACAAGGGATTAGTTGTTGACACGCGACAGGGATTGCCATAGTTGACATGTGATAGTAATTTTGACTCTGACCTACTACTTGGTTCTTTTGTGACACATGACTATGTTCGAATAATGGAAGGTGTTAGTTGTAAGAATGTGAAGACCTTAAAGGTCATTAAGAAATCTCGAAGTCCCCTGCTTCAAGTATTTTGAAAACTATGTTGATATAAATATTGAAACTACCAACAACCATATAGTTGCCACTAGAAAGAATCATAATACTGACTATGTGGAAGGTATTATTGAGGTGGACATGCATTCTACACAGTATCAAACAAATGACACCTACAATAATATGCCAAATCTTGAATATATTCTTCCTTTTGAGGGTGCAACCAGAGTGCATCAAGATATCACACATACAAATACTCAAAGAAATGGAACACCAAAATCAAATTCAACTTTCGGTTCATGAAAGAGGAAACCAGTGATTGTGAAATTTCTTAAAATTATACTCAAAACAGTAAAATATTGAAAACGAACAAGAATATGTGGACCATTGACAGGTCATACAAGTTTGATTGGGCAGATAAATTTCCATTTATCGAACCTGTACAATCATCTAATTTTGAAGAGATCCCATCTAAATGTACATGTAGAATATGTACGTGGAAATTGGGAAAACAAAAAAAAATGCAAATGAAGCTGGACACTATAGAAAAACATTGTGGAATACAATATTTGACTGTATCAAGGGCAGATGGCCAGAAAATCAAAACACACAGGCGTAAAACTAAAAAGAATGCATGCATGTTAGATACGTAATGGATTATGAGGAAGAGCAAAAAAACATAGACATCTTGTGGGAAAAGGGAGGAACGATCACATCGCAAATTGGTAAGATAAATCAAACAAATCTACAAGAAAACTCATACAATTCTTTACTTTATTTCACATACTAAAGAAAGGAAGACCGATTTTGGATTTCCTCGATTTCAAAGTTTTGTATCAATATAATGGAATGTTGAACGTACCTTCAGTCTCATTAGTCCTAAAAAGTAGTGGATGGGAAATGAAAAAATGCCTTTCAATGATAGAGAAGGAAGATTTGAAAGAGAATGTAAAAAAATCAAAGTTTATCTCTCTTTCAATTGATGAAGTGAAAGCATTCAACAACACTGCATGGGTATGTATCCATGTCTATAGTTTAGAAAATCATATAAGGACACCTCATCTGTTGGGTGTTATGAAAATGGTTGAAAAATGTAATGCCGAAATAAAATATTTGTTTCTCATTTGAAAGATATTATTGGAATGACTGATTATGAAATTTCTACGAAGTTGGTATGCGTCGAAGTAGATGGTGCATCTATCATGCAGGGTCACCGAATAGGGCTATGTGTTAGATTACAAACAACAGTGGCCCCATATATGCTACCAATTCACTATATGGCTCACAAAATGAATTTAGCGTATAAAATGGTAAGCAACCACAAAAATGTTGCTAAATTAGAAGACCTTATAAGAGAACTTCATGCCTATATGGAAAGCAACCCAAAGCGATTTCTTGAGTTCCGAAAATTTATAATTGGCATTATAGATGGCAAAAACTTCAAAGATGTTGAGACTAGATGGATCTCTCGTGTTTGAACCTGCATGCGAGTTCGTAAGGAGTATCCTTCATTGGGTTGGTTTCATGCACAAATATTATCATGAAGTTGATAGGCAGGGGACTTGTTGTTCCGCTTAACCGATTTGGAGACATTTCTTACATTGGTTGGTATTCTTCCAATGTCAGGAGATCAATACACCGATGAAGCATACACATGGGAGATTAATATATATTGTGGATTTTATACGAATGAGAAAAATGGTAAGTCAAAGTCTTGATATCTTGTATTGTTCCCAAGACAGCTTTGATACAAATCGTTTTGAGAATTGGAAATATTTATTAGATCTTCAAAATCCCAGTAACTATTTGAAATTTAATATCCACAATCACCTCTCGCATCATTTGTTAATGGGAGGGACATACCACTACACATTTTACAAAAATATCAAGATATTACAGATCGGTTAACGAGAATATGTTCCTATGACACGTAATCTCTTTGAGTTTGTTATACTTGAAACAAGAATAAATCTTAACAATATTTCAGAATCCTTATCATCGTAAATTAGATAACGTTTCTCCAAAGATAAAATTCTTGAAGCCATGGGTGTGATGAATCCTAATTTTTGGAATACTGAAGGTTGTCATGCTGACTTTGTAAGAAAGCATTTCCATAAATCCATGCGTACAATAATGGAACATTTCGCAAAGACTTTAGAGTTCAAGGGTATAGAAATCAAAGGTATACTGAATGTTGATTTATTAAAATTTCAATCAACAAATTTTGCAACAACAATGAGGAACCAATATAAAAATTTAGACGAACCTTCTGAAAGTGGTGCTATTACAAGGTTGTGGCGAGGAATATATTAAAGTTCTATCTTACAAGAAGATATCAATGAATATTTCAGATTATATGAGTTATGCCAAATAATGATTTTGGGGTCTGTGGAGGATGAAAGGGTTTTCAATGCATTATCATTTATAAAATCAAAACTGAGAAACAGGTTGGATAAAAATCTAGAAATTTGCATGAGGTGTTATGTATCTCACTACTCCATGGAAACCTTTCCTTTCGATAGAGCAATTGCACATTGGAATTCCCTTTACGAAAGAAGAGGTGTGAATAATACAGCTACAAGTACAATTGTTCCCAATGTTGAGAGTGGAATTGGTGCATCGTCACACTCTACAAAAGAGAACATCGAGTTTGAAGAAGCTATTGATAATGGATTGTTTCGACTTTAAATAGGTATCTTCTTCACTTTAATCTTATTGTTTGTCACCTTAAATTTTGTTTCAGCTCTTGTTATCATTAAACATGTTATAGGTATATATATTTACATTTATTTAAATACAATTTTTTTTTTTTTTGAAAACATGGGTTGACATCCATCCAAGGAAGTCTGGTACCTCTAGATCGACAATGTCGAAAACTCACCCTCCTATCTACTAATCCATTTCTTGTGTTGAGTTTTCTTAAAACAAATATCTAGCACATTACCAGTGATGATTTCACAGCCATCTAAAACACTAGAGGTAAGTTAAACCCTATCATATCATCTTTCTTGATTTCTTACAATTATGTTTAATTTATTTTTTATATTTGCAAAATGCTTTGATATATTTTTTAAACTTTGTGGGATAAAATGACACAATCAAATTTTACAGAGGAAGATTTTTCCATATTATACAATTCATAATCCATGATCCATTATACAATTCGTCATCCACGATCATGCTAGAAGCTAAATCTACGTCCACATAAAATTCATCATCATCCATATATATCATATCATAATCCTGACACTCCAATTATTATTAAAACAATTATTTATCTATTTTAAATTTGCAGAAATGTCTCTGTCCTAACACATTCCATTTTTTTAAAAACAATTATCCATTATCATCATTCATCATCATCTATATCCATTCTAATGTCACCATGATCATATCATTACAAGTATAGAGAAGAAGAATTATCTTAAAACAAGTTTGAATGTCTAGAGAAGAATAATTATCGTGTTTGAAGCTAAATCTACGTCCACATACAATTCATGATAATCCAAGTAAACAAGAAACATATGTCATCATCCACATCTAATGCAATCATCATTATAAGTAAACAAGAAACATAAACGCCATATACAATATAGAAATTCTATACATAATATATGGAAAGTTATAAAATTAAAGATTATATAGTCTTTCAAATTTTCAAAGGCTATCTAATTCAAGTTTCACATTTCAAATCCAGATAATAAAATTAAAATACCATGACCACAACATTCATCATCCACATCTAATGTAATCATATCTATGAGACTCGATTCTATTATAATGTCATCATCCACATCTAATGTAATCATCATTACAAGTAGAGAAGAAACATAAACGCCATATACAATCTAGAAATTCTATACATAATATATAGGAAACTTATAAAATTAAAGATTATATAGTATTTCAAATTCAAGTTTCAACTGTCAAATCCAGATATTAAAATTAAAATGCCATGACCACAACATTCAATGTTTCAAATTTTCAAATATAGATTCAATATTTCAAGTTTCCACACTCAATAATAAAAATTTTCAACCCTCATTTTTGTATCCATTTCCACTCCTGTGCTCCTTTCCCCAATGGTTTCTTCACCTAGTGGTTGTACCCCTTTCCCCAACGGCAAAAATAATCCCAGAACTTATGAGATCTTCCGCAACACTGTCTAGATTTTTAAAAATTCTTTCTTCTTGCTTTGTCGCATCTCCATGGGATAGAAAATTTGGATCAGCTGCTGCCTTAGCTTTGAATAATATTTCATTGTCGGCCGTGCTATTTAATTATCTGATTCAAAGTGTAGTGTTTTGTTTGTTAACCAAAACAATATTTTCCTTCAAATTCTTCACTCACGGATAAACTGTTTTTGTTGTTTCCAAGTGAACTTGGAAAAAGTTTGCTTAACTCTTCAAATTTTCATATTTCAATCACAAGCAAAAAAGTGATGTCAATTCAACATATTACTAAAATAAGAAAAAATTAAATTATCAAAAATTATTGTTTGAAAGTGATAATACTTATAACCGCTCCACTCTATCTCTCTCGACATTTGCAAGCTATCACATAGCTCGATCCTTTTCCTTAGACAATTTGTTAAAATATACTTGGGCGTCAGCACTAATATTTTCCTATTTGTTTAATGTCTTATCCAAAATTTCATCTTTATAGTTGTTTTTATACGTGACAGTTCCACTTCTTACTTGGTTCAAGTAAGGAATCCATCTTCGTGTTGATTCTGATGGACTAGCCAGATAAACTATCTCTTTGGCAATAATTTTCATAATGACTAATAATCTCATTGATAAGTACTTTAGCCCTTCTCTCCCATTCTATGAGCTGACTTATAGGGGGTAGAATAAACTCACCGACATGGGATTGACAATCATAACCAATTAAGTTCTCCAAAGGAAAAGGTAGCAACTGTTCACCATCTATATATGATGAAGATGATCTCACTGGAGAGGTATGGGGGCTTTCGGGTTGATCAACTACTACTTATTTCTACCTTTGGGTGGCTTGATCTTGTTTGTGATAAAATAAATCAAGATTCAGAAAAATAAATCTTAAGTAAAATGTAATTCAATATGATAAAGTATGTTGAAATTAAAGTATACCCGCGGCCTCAATCATCTCATGGGTATTGGAAAATCTAGTTGGGTCATTGCTATCAATGCCCAAGTAATCTTTATGTAAATTTATATTATTCAAAACCGATATGCTGTTGCTGGGAAAGCCATCAAGTGAGAGGGTTGGAATTCGAAAGGAGGAGGCAATGTTTAGTGTTCCACTAGGGGTCGAGCAATTGGCATACGTTTACCAATGTTCTTTTTCCCCGATCCTCTTGTTGGCATTTTAAATATTATTAGTTGAGGGAGGGTGGTGTCTCTATTTGAACAAAAGGAGGACTGCAATGTGATGAAAAGTTCAAGAAAAAATATGAAAAACTAGAAAAAATGTAAAAACTACGAAATTAAACGAAGTAGTATTCAAAATTGTACCTTTTTGTTGAGGGGTAGCTGTTCACTGGTGCTTGAGGTGGCCATGTTGGAGTAGTAATTGGTGGTTTTGAACCGTTTGATGCTTTGGGATTGCTTGAGGTGGTTGTTGAGAAGATACAAATGCATGCGACTGTACTGAGTGAGTTGGGGAAGATGGTTGACTTTTCGAAACACGCGTATGGTCCAAAGTCCCTGACAATGTCATCAACATTGAATTGTATGTCAATTCAATTGGGTAAAATTTAAATGGGAAAATGAAAATACAAATTTGGAATTTGTAAATAATACATGAAAGGGTATTACTTCTCTGGCATTTAACGAATTCAAATTGTTGGGGGTTCGGAGATGAGTGAGCTTCCATTTCAGATTGGGAATCTCCTAAACCCTTAACATGTTGTTGGCGTCTTCCTTTTGATGCCACCTTTTTCAGGGAAGGGATTCCATAAATCTTCACTACAAACAGTAAATTGTTTATACCTGTAAAAGTGTAAAAGTGAAATACAAACTTAATAGTTTATACCCGTTGTTCTTCAAATGGAATTGATAACTTCATCAACGCCTCGTCAAATCGGTGCAAGTGGGAATTGGTTTGTCTTTTAAATTTAAAATTACCTCGTAATAAAGGCCAAGGAGATAACTTGTGGAGTAAATGACAAAGTTTTTTGAAAGCTTTGCATTTGTATGTAAGTTCTTATTATTTTGATAAAAAGGTGCATCGATCAAATTTTTGTTTTGCGATAGTCATAAATAATGTATGCAATGGCCCAATTTGGTATATCTATTTTCCGACCTCAGTAAAACTATTTTGGATTGAAAAAGGAAATCATTGTAGCAAGAAAGTGGTGTGCAATTGCTTGCATATCCACACCATGCTTGGATTTATTGACATGAGCTGCAAATGCCAAAAAACAATGGGAATTACTATAACATTAAATTGTATCAAAATAAAAAATGGAATAAAAAATGACGAATGCAAACGAATTATACTTACAATCAATATGGAAACCAACCTTTGATTCGAGATATTTCTTATCATCTTCGATGAGTGTTGCCTTCATTGTAACAAAGGGTAAATTTATGAATGGAAGGCCCATAAACCAATGAATGTCAGTTGGTTCGATACTAAATTGAAACCATCAACTATCGTCCATAGTAACATAAAACAGGTCGTCCTGTGTATTGTAAGATGAGAGAAGGTATTTCAAAATATCTTGGTCTATTTAAAAATGGGGCATCTTAATGAGCCCACTAAACTCACATGCATCGATCAAATCCTTGTATTTGGAAGTCATCTGTAAAATAGTTTGGATGTGGGGGCACAAAGGATTCCTATAGAGTATCTTACCCATGGATAGGACTAGATTTTCCTCTTGATTTTTGTCTTGAGATTGCAGTTGGGATGCACTTGTAGTCACCATTGTAGTTGTGCTTGAGAATGATGGATTCTTGTGTACAAAAACTTCGAGAGCCGAAAGTGTAAACATGAAAATGACTGGTAGGAGGGTATTTATAGGACAAATATAGGGTCAATGACGCCTATCGATGTGTGTCAACAAGGTCCATTGATGTGCATCAACAATCCTTGTTGATACGTGTCAACGAACCTTATTGACGTGTATCAATGACCCTTGTTGACGTGTGTCAATGACCCTTCTTGACATGCATCAACAAGGGTCATTAACGTGCGTCAGTGCCCCTTGTTGACATGCGTTAATATGTCTCGTTGAAACACATCAATAAGGGTCATTGACGCAGGTGTCAAGAAGGGTCGCCGACGAGCATCAACAAGGGTCATCGACGCATGTCAAAAAGGGTCATTGACGTGCGTCCAATGACCCTTCTTGACATGCATCACCAAGGCATCGCGAGGTTTGCTAACATGCATCAACGAATCTTGTTCACGTGCGTCAATGAGGCATTAGTGTTTGCAAATATGTAATCTCTCTGACTCAAAAACTCACAGCGAAAATTCAGTTATGAAAAACTGGTAAATTCACCTTTCACTGAAACTAGTTCTGAGGATATTCGCCAGGTATTTTCCACCTCCAATTTTCTATAGGTGTCTTAAAATGAACCTTGCTTACCAACAACACATATACACATACAAGAACACAATCTCCAAAATCCATTTACATTTTTCCAAAAAAACACAAAGGCTTCAAAATAAGCCTAAAGGAGAGAAGAACATGGAATCATCTCTTTATACCTCCCATGTGGGATGAGGGTCCACCCAAAGTCTCCAAGTGCACTTTCTCAATCACACACAACACCTTTTCTCTCCACAATTAGGTATGTACATTTTATATATAAACCTTTTACCTCTATATAGGTGGAGCACTCCTCCCATACTCCCTCCACAAAATCCTCACATACTCCCTTTTACCTCCACAAGAATTAACTCCACTTCCCTCTCCCAACACCACCCTAAGGCCAACATCTACCAAACCCATACAATTCACAACATGCACAAATTTAGAACATAATAACATTGCAATGTAAATATAAGGACAAGAATGCAAGGTATAGAACCTACGTTGTCATAATAGTTTCAACAACCTTCAAGAAATAAGCTTTAATCTCTTCCAAATCCAAGCTAGTTCCAAATGCAAGCTCCCAAAGCTCCCAAGAAAGAATTCCAAGCAAATTCCTGAAAAATATGGAAGTGTGTAATGAAAATCAAGTAACCCCCAAAAACTCGAAAATAAATTTAATAAATAGAAAATGTGGAGAGGATGGTGAGGTGGCTCCATATAGGATGCCACATCATTCCTCTTCCATTCCAACTCACAAGAATAGTGCAATAGTAAAACTTATAACATACAACAAAACATAGGCTCAAAGTTAAGCCAAAGGAGAAGGGAAACATGGTAGCCATCTCCTTATGTCTCCCAAGTGGGATACGGATCCACCCAAGCCTCAAAGTGCACTACACACACACACACACAAAACCCTTATCTATCCATTTTAAATATACAAAAAGATATAGTTTCCTTTTAACTCTACATATGTGGATTATCCTTCCCACACTCCCTCCACAAAATCCTCACACACTCCCTTTTACCTCCACAATCATTATGGCCAATTCTATGCACTCCCTTAAAAACACATGCATTCATAAAATTTATAACAAATTGGTTCCAACAAGCATAGTACCAAAATAAAGAGGGACCAATAGTCGAATAAGAGAGATGGATAACCCACAAGATACTTAAAATATACTAATCCATTTTTCCTTTTTGATGAGTTGATTAATTACCAAATTTGTGTTTAAACTTAGTTATGAATGTGAATGAGGATCCTTTCTTGAATATTACAGTTTCCCATTGTTAGAATATTATTTAGTTAGGATACATACCATTATTTTAATTTGCTTTATGATCATATAAAATTTTGTTGATCTGCTTTGACCTTATTGAAGGTATGTCAGATATTCATCACAATAACACCAAAATTCATTTCATTTACATTCCTTACTTTGGTCATGAGTTGGCATCATTTTACAACCACCATGAAACATATAGGACTTTTCTTTACTTCGGGAAAACAAGATTCCAAGGGTGTTATCTCATGTAAAACACATCATTTATGGATCTTAAACAAATAAATATTTTAGGTATATGTTTCACATGTGGGACATTCAATATAATAATATGAATTTAAATGCCTTCTACGAAACTATTCCTCTCGTTGGGAAAACATGCGTTAAGGGTCCTTAACCACTAATTTTCATAGGAGATCCACAAAGTATTAACTTCGTTAACACTCAAAGGGGTATAAGCTCTACCATGAGGAAAAACTTATGGTAATCAATTATCCATACGTCAAAAAATATCAAACAACTAAGATACTTTGTTACTTCTTACCAAGGTGACACTTCTATTTACAATTAGCTTAAGGGGTTCAACTTTCCTAGTTACAAATATAGAAAACTAGGACCTATGTTTCAATTGCATCGTTTAAATTTATTTAATGAGGTAATTTGGGAGTGAGACACCCCAAATATATATTCACATGGCTTTAGATACTGATAAGAGTATTAAGGAACATATACATAGATGAGGATAGGTTTGTTCAAGGGGGCCTAACACTATGACATCTAGGAATAAGGATTATATTCTTACTCAAAGAGATAGGATACACATAGTGTAGTTATGTCCTCGCACAACGTATGTAAGCCGTGGAAATGGGATAGAAAGGTAGCTTGTTCCACATACAAAATCAAAAGATCACTTACAATATGTTTAAACCCTTCCTTAACATGACGAGGTTTTTCGTTATTAACAATATTCTACTAAAATGAAGGTATGATAAGAGGGTTATAACTCATTTTATTTATGTGGCAAAGGTAGGGTAATTTTCAACTAACAATCTAAGTATTAAGATGAAAATACTACAATTAGTATGATATATGATTGATTTAACAACTCCATATCACTATATAACTTTCAATTACAACTCCATTAAACCTTCAACGCATACATGGAATAACTATCTTTTATTTTATTTTCATTTCCTCCTTTCAAAATGGTAGATAATTAAAATTATTCAAAAAGTAAAATACATCGCATCATTTTATACATTTTACAATTTAAGTACAACTATAAAGACAAATTCCTTCATTTATCTTACTTATCATACTACTTGCAACCTGCAACAACCATTAGAGAATGGGTCTCGATTAAAAGACGTTGGCATGACATTCTACTCCGATATAACATAATTCATGATTACTACTTTTCCATTTGCAAAGAAAGAACCACTTTACATAATAGGAGAGGTAAGAGATACATTTTGTTTTCATCACATTTTCAAAACTAGAGAGGGGTAGAGAGAGGAGAGAGAAACATCACATTTTCCAAAAAATTTAATTGAAACAAACAACCAATTTAAGATTCATGACATCATATATTTATTCCTACGTTTTTTTAGAGAATTTAACTTAACATTTGTCCATGACTATGTTTTATGATTTTTCTACTAGGTTGCAAAACGTCCAAATTTAGTCCAAGTGGCTTTTAAACCGCATTCATAAACTGATTTTTCATGCTCAAAGCACCACGATACCAACCATATATATTCACCTATATATATGGAACTCACCGGAGTTGATGGAGCTAACAACTCGGTGGACTTTGTACAAATGAAGACTCCTTTTCGAGGTCATCGGTGGAAGTTGGACTAGTTTGGTGTGGTCATTCAACGACAAAAGGCATAAAAAACCCATTGTAAAACTAACTTGCGAGGTGTTTCTCTTAAAAGTAATCATTGCGAGAAATTTCCGTGTAGAAATATTAGAGGTTTATGGAAACCGATATCCATTTAAGCACTCAAGATGCAAACAAAAAGCCAAAACCGAACTCAACTTCTAAGTTTCAAGCTTCCCAAAACTATAAAAAAATGGCTAACAGGGCTCCTAGAGGGGTTAAGAAATGTGCTCAAATGAACTTGTAAGGTCCTACCAAGGTTCAAAACCGTACTCCACATGATAGGATACCCATTAAAACTTGACCTCCCATTTCGGGTTTGGAAAGATGTTTTACAAATGTTTGAAATACGCATTTTGATTAACTTTTGCAAGTAAACTATTGGTGTGTTTAACTTAAGGTTCAATCTCAACTCGTCAATTCAAGTAGACATAATCATCCAGTCTTGTTACTTTGGTTAACCAAACGTCATAGGACATGGTTTGAGAGTACACATATTGATCTAATTAATCGAACAAGTTGAATTAGAAGAAGTAAATTTTTCTACGGTTTATATTACAATTTATTTAATTAACTTAAGGCTTAAACTTACTTTAAGTAAAATTTCAATAACATTGCAAAAGGGAAAATTAGAAATACAAAAATTATGCAACATGAGGGTCAGAAGACCATGCCTCTTAATCTGAGCTGGCCAGAAGTTTCCCATTTAATCTTGACCCGCAAAAGCTCCATGTCAACGTATTTCATCAAATGGTTGATAGGTTTGTTCAAACTTCCTCATTTGCATACAAGTATTTGAGTTCCTTTACAAATACGACACCTGATTAGGATCCGCGATCCTCTATCCTCTATGCATTTGATGGATTTTGATATTCTTCTCGGAAGCTCCCATCTTGTCACCACTTGGGAGGATGTTGGAAAAATTATTGGAGTCTATTTTAAACGTATTATACTCCTTTTCACATGCTTCTATAAGGTTGTTTATTAGACCCAATTGCTGTGAACTAGCAAAACAACGTGTTCCATGAGGCCGCATTTGTTTAAGGCCTTCCTCCAAACATTCGATGTGCCTTTATATGCACCCATATTCAGTTATAAGTGAAATTTGGAGCCACACGCTTGACAAGGACCGTCGTCAATGAATATATATATTTTTGAAGGAAAACCGTGCTCTGCAGCAACGCTTCACTTAGGTATAGCCAGCGAGGATGATGACAATGTGAACCGACCAGTCTGGACAATTGTTGGCTGCATTAAGTTGAGGGTTCCAAAAGCTTTTTAAACGCCTCCATCATGAACATCTTACAATCCTTTTCAGGCTAAAAGAAACACCTAAAGAGGAAAGGATTTGCTACAAATTTTGAGGCAGGCTTCCACCCATCAAAAGCAATTTCTTGAAGTTTCCTACGCCTTGATAAAACTCTAAAGCCCTTCCAAAACTCATTTTCAACTTCCATTTTGGCGTAGTAATGAAGGGCATGATGACTAAGGTAGTATAATTTGGATTTACATCAGTCAACTATGGTTCCCACGCGCAACATAATATCTCTTTTGACAACAGCTTGGAGGATGCTTCCCAATCCTTTCCAACGAATTTATTTGTGTAAACCTGTGTACACAACAATCCAAGAGACCACTCTTTCTTTCCTCTATGCTTGATGGATGTGTAGTTGGGAAAAGTGCTGGAAAAGGTGGATGGATCTGCTTAGAATTCATTGTTTCAACTGCCCAAGGCGCTGGGTTCTCTGACATGCATATGGGCACCCTGAAGGTCCTTCAGACCTGTCATATCCCTTGCATAATATCACAACCACTTTATTTGAGATCTAGACCATGCGGAAGCCCAAGTCAATGCTGTAAATTTTAGCAGTAATCGGATAGTTGCAGCAGGAGCAGAGCCCACGAAATTCGTTTGGGATACTTTTCTTTTCTTGCACTCCTCCTAAAATCACTCGTTGCACATATAGCTCTTGCCAGATCCTTTTCATTCATCATCGATATATGAGCACCCTTCTAGATATGTTCATCCATTCAGAATGGTTCATCAGTTCACCTATTGCGTAAAGGAGGGCATAATGGGGTTCAACTTGAGTCTTGAATTCATATCGTGTTAAATCAACACATCCATAATAGCCTTCCAGCTGGTGTTGTTTATGGGTGTTCCTTTAATGAGGGTGTGTTGTTGACGCCATGCCAAAGACAGAGGATGCATTGGATAAGCAAGAATGTGGAAGCATAGACCTGCACGTGAACTGTTAGCCAAAATGCCTAAAAAAAACCGTGATCTGGTGGACTACCATGATAATAGGTTATGCTTAAATTGGGTTTAGCTAAAAAATGGGTGTGAAAATTTCAAGCAAATACATTCGCAGGTGTAGAGCCTCCTTCCCTTGCCGCATATCCCCAGCCTGTGTAGAAAATGAGATTTGGAAATGGGAGTAGACGCCTAGAAAAAACTTAGAAGATAGACAATTTTTGTCAGTTGTTGTAGTTGCAAATGCCCAACGATGTGTGCATGAAAATAAAACGGCAGTGCAAAGATGGAATCATTCTTGGAGAGGTGCAGACTTCAAATTTAGGGTATAGACATCCAACAAGAGTATGTTATGGGAAACTTCTCAGATGTTGTGGCTGGAAGCGCTCTGGCAGATAGTCATGGAAAATGTGGAAGCATGCACCTGACACGTGGACTGTTCGACTAAATTCCTGAAAACGTGGTCTCAGGAATGTAAACATGGCGTAATATGTGCAAAATGGGTTTGTTAGAAAGGCAGAGGAACCTTGTACCTATTTTTTCCCTACCTATTCCCACCCGCAACGAAGATGTTGTTGGAATAGATCAAAAGAGGGATGACGTCATTAATCAACTTGTTTAAAAAAGAGAGAAATATTTCAAGTAAATGTGAAGTGGGGAATTGTGAGTGTACGTGATTTGTTTGACGGAATGCCTGGAAAAGTGATGAAGCCGTGTTTAATACGAACGAACCCTCATGGAGAACCTTGTGTGCTACAGACGCTAATATTGTCAGGCATGGTTCATCTCTCCTCATCTCTCATAATTTTTGTTCTTTAGTTTTTCTTTTGCAATGAAATGAAAAATTTTAACCAAAGGATTTTCATATATTATACTGTATAAAATAAACTTGTTTTAAAAATAGTAAAACCTTGTATCATAACTTACAAGATCCAATATTGCTTGGTAGACAATAAACTTGAACACTCACGTCGTGATGATCTAGTAAACGTCACAACCAAACTAGATTTCTACATTACCCTTTTTATTTGATAGGTTGAAGTTGAGTTCCTCAGTAAATGACTTGACCGCTCCGTTGTTTAATTAGATTAATTGCAATTTCTAGGGAATCGCAAAGTAACCTTCATAACTCTGGAAAAGGGAGGTTAAGATTCCTTCGCGTACCTTGTTATGTGAGGTGTCACTTCAATCCTTGGATTGACCTCGAATGAACATTTTTGATCTTTTGACGCCCTTAAAAGAGCCCTGTTACACTATTCTGCAGTGGTAGGAAGTTGTTAAATCTAGAAAGTTGGCTTTCGTTTTGAACCACCATTTGTAACCCTAATGGAGAAATTATTATCCGTCATCTCAAACATCTATTGTTTTTACTAGAAAATTACATGGAACTTTCAGTTTAGGGAAAAATGTTTCTAGATAGTTTGGAAATGGCATTTTGTAGGCCTCCGGTCGCAGTTTGACTAGGTTAAACTAGACCAATTATGACCGGTGGCTTTAGAAAATAGTTATCCAAATTCACCTCTCAAGGTAATTTTGATAACATTCATCAAATTCTTCAGTCTCAAGCAAGAAAAATTGATTCAAAGGCCCAAAATCATGTTTTGGGGCCCCCTTGGCTTCTCTTTAGCTTCCCATCAAAGGAAAAATCTAAGAAGTTAGGAGAAAAATCCAAAAAAATCCAAAAAATGAAGTCGCAGGCTTGTTTTAAAGCATTACGGGTCTAAGGCTATGGGTCAT
Organism: Taxus wallichiana var. yunnanensis; assembly: GCA_018340775.1. Classification (NCBI taxonomy): domain Eukaryota; kingdom Viridiplantae; phylum Streptophyta; class Pinopsida; order Cupressales; family Taxaceae; genus Taxus; species Taxus wallichiana. The sequence continues at coordinate 841,915,076 of CM031242.1, read as the reverse complement.
ACCAGTGCGGATCGTACTAAGGTTCATCGTACCAAGTTTGTGGCCAAAATACAAAGGAATCGGCAAAGTCAAAACTTTTTTCCCGTGGCGGTCCGCGGACAACTGGGATGTCGGGAGCACGGACGCGCAAAGTCGAAGTGGTCGCAGTAATGAAAATCAACAAAAGCGAAACTTTTGCTCCACACGGTTTGGGACAGCCAGATAAAATTACACATGGGACGCGAATTGGTCGATTTTCAGCAAGCCGAGTCTATTACAGGTGGTGAGGAGGTTTTCATCCGAGACAATGGACAAAAGTACACACGGGAGCATGGAACGCGAAAGGGTGAAAAGGTCGCAAAGGGAACAAGGAAGCCCAAATCGGCTGATGTGGAAGAATGTGTCTGGGACAACTAGGACACGTGGACCCGATGTTTTCTGCAATACCGCGACTCAAAGGAAAAGTCAACATTTGACTCCCAAAACTTCAAACGGCCATAACTTTTGACTCCAAGCTCCGATTTTCACAAAATTGGACTTTTTGGAATGAGCATGATGTCCTCTACATCAGTTAATGAGGGTAGATATATTTAAATAAAATAAAAATATTCAGCTCCACTCAATTAACGCTCATTCTTGTCAAATGACGTAAAAATGTTCACTGCACTCCAAAATAGTTTCTCGCACTCACAAGGCCATAACTTCTACATTTTTCAACTAAATCACACAAAATTGGTACAGTTGGAATCATGGCTCTGATCATGATGCACAATAATCAAGAAATTCTGGATTTGATGAGAAATATATGGAGATTTTTCATAAAATGTGGCCGGGTTCATGACAGTGTTTTATCTAGTAGTTTGGAATGCAATTAAGAGGCATGGTCATCATTCCTTCTCTCTGCTACAACACTTAGGATGGTATGGGGATCCTTTTGCAAGTAATATACAATCATTTTAATCCATTTAATGCCTCTTACAAGTGGTTGAAGGACAGATTTTGGGATTTCCATTTCCCCTTCTCTCTCTCTTCTCATTTTTTCTACAAATCACAGTGTTGGGCTCATCAGAACGAGGATAGTTTTTGTAGCAAAGCTCTGCCAAAATTACTTTGTGAAGCAAATGTGTTGTAGGCCCTTGTTGTGGACTCCTTGCATGGTGATCCAGGCCCTTATCTTGTAACAGATTGAACTGTGCATATCATGAAGCAATAAAATATAAGTTTGTGGATGCATCTTCCCCTGTTGTGTTTTCTTGCATTCTTCTCGCCCCCTTCAACCTTGATTACAAGTTTATTGTGTTTATATTTATGATCTTGCAAGGATCTATTACTATTGTGCATGTATGAAACATTTTTGTGAATGCATTTTCAGATTATGGAGAACTGTTATCACCCCTTCTAGTATGCAATTTACTCCTAGTTTTCACACATTGGAAGACTACTCTCACACCCTCCTTTTCTGGTGTATCACCACTTTAGTGTAGGATTTAATTTTATGCATTCTCTCTCCTTGGTCCCTTGGAAATTTAGATTAGAATAATTAGTTTACCCTACATTAGAGTAGATTGTTGTAGGTAGTTTAGGAGCCGAACTCGCTTTCTCTCGGAGGATTTTCTCAACCTTGCAAGGTCCCACACTTTGGTGAAAATTCAATGTTGTGCATTCACACCAGATGATTTTGCCTTAGAAAAGCATATCTATAGCTCATTTGGGGGTGCTTGAAATTTGCACCAACGGAAAACATGTTGCCATTTGAAAACCGCTTTGCTATTTCTTAGTCCTGCTGACACCGCTGAATTCTCCATATTTGAAGGAACTTGTAGGATGTTTCTCACTTCATGTTCATCCAGTGGATGTCAGTTTTGGACGTGGTTTTCTAAGCCCTCAAGATAAATTTTATTCAATTGTAACTAGATCAATTACGACCGATGGCCCTAGAAAACTAACCACCAAACATAAATCATTCGTAGTTCTCAATTCTATTAATTCTATGAACTCTTGGAATATAAGTGGATACGTATAAATTTAACCATGTTGTGTTTGCTCATCGGAAGACAATGTTTGAAAGTGGTTTCTTAGCCTCTGAACTTGTTTTGAACGCTTTGTAGCTTGCAAGAAAATGTAAAATAGAAAGTCATGGGATCCTCATCGGGTTGTCAAAACCATCGCTAAAACTTTTGACACATGTAAATAACTATTTGAAAACTCTATAGTGTAACTTTTTGTGTGAAATAAAACTTTTGAAAAAATGGTGTTTCTCTCTCTTTCTTTCTCTTTCTCTCTCCTTGGTTATGAAATGAAGTGAAATGAAATGAAATGAATACATGTCCCTAAACCTTTTATTTCGAATGCAAATTGTAATTATTATTATATGTAAATGGGAAATTGAACAATGTTAATTATGTTAGATTAGGGTGGATGCCATGCCAGTGATTTATCGTTGATTTCATCCTCACATGGTTTTGTAGGATGCAAGAATGATGGCAAAAAGGTGATGTGTAATTCATTATTTATCATTGTAATTTATATAGTTCATTGTAAAATGAATATATGTATAATGTAGTCTCATGTTACAGAAAAGTTATATTTGAAATTTTGCTAATATGTATGAGATGCTAGTTTTTAGGGACATCTAGGAAATGTGTATTTAATCATAGTTTCAATTTGATTCATAGGACGTATGGTAAAAAGGTTTGATATATATATGGTAAATGAATTTGAAGTTAATATATTGTAGTGATTTTTTAGTGTTCAATAAACAATTAATTAATTATTGTGTTGTATTCTTACCTTGTAAATGTAATAAAGAGATTTAATCAAAACACTCAACCCTAGTATAAGATCTGTGCATAACATGTCTTCATGTGTGATCCTTTTTACCATAGAAGAGATTGAAACCATAGAATGAACTTAAAATTTACACTCGATGGAACCTCCTAGTTTAGGTAAATAAGAGCCCAAGAATGGGTTTATCATCTTAGGCGGTATGTTTAGTGACATCATCATAGACCTGACAGATAGGAGTGACACAGTCAAACTTTATCTGGAGTAAGTAGAGCTAACTCTTCCTTCGTATCCTAGTGGACTACCTTGTCTTCAAAGATAGATTTAGAATTAAATTTCTTCATCAAATGAATTTCTTGTGGGATCCAGATGACATCATGGAGCTAGTGAAATAGTTGTACTATCACTTAAAATCTTGTTAATAACCTCTTTTGATCCTCTCAGCTAAATGTCTTATCTTTGGCTAGTGACAATATAGTGCCTTGATCTTTTACGAGAGAGTGTATAGGATAAATATGTTTTGAACCTTAATCTAATCTATAATTGGGCGTAAATCCCTGAGTGAAAATTGAAATTAAACTAAACCATAGTTGATTAGGAGGTTAACTTGTGGGTAGAAAATGGTAAGTAGCTCCTTGAAAATGAAATTGATTTTGAAATATGTTGACTTTAGAGAACCCAAGAAACTATAATCTTTGTCCCGTAATCCCTTGTTATGCCCTTTTATGACATTAAGAATAAAATAAATTTCACATGTAAAATCATGAAATGTAGAAACATGGGATCTTACCTTGAACAAAAATCACTTGTGGTTCATGTGTAGTTTATAATACTTCCAATCATGTACTTATTCTAGATGTTAGAAAAATACTTCTATAACTCCTTTTGTTATAAAACAATGCTACTAATGAAACCAAAGTATGATGTAAGAGTAAAACGAGGCTAGAGGCTAGTAATAATGTCACTCTTGGAGTCCTTATAACTTAATTAAACATTTTCATGTGTTACAAGAATATGAATTTCCTTGGTGTGATCAAACTTTGAGAAAAAAAAAAGATATATATAAAAATTTAAATGGAATTCAACAAGTTATGGAACTATAATAACCATGGTAGGGAAATAACTATACCGTGATCAAAGAATGTTTTTGGAAAAAAACACTATCTTGAATCTAAGTATCCCTTAATCTTAAGATTTCATCTTGACATCACGTTAGATTCACTTGTGTAGCAAGGGTAAATTCTAATCTTTGTATAAGCATTTGGGAAGCATAATATTAACATAAGAATGAGAGAGTTAGGATCTTTGTATGTAATTTGAAATATGGAAAATACTTATGTAAGTTATGGAGATTGTCATAAGGGATAAAGAGAAAAATTAAATGGTCAAACAATAAGTGGAATGTGAAACGAATTTAAGAATCTGTAGGTGGAAAAGGGAGAAAATTATTATTTACATAATAATGTTATTGGAATGTTAATCGTAACCTAGATGTAACCATGGTGATGATGTGTTGTGGGTTTTTCAATCCTTAAGTCCCTTTTCTTGTGGTTGAGTTATTTCTAGCATTTGATTCATTGGAGAAAGTGTGTCATCGACATGTATATGATGTTGTCATGTGTCTATGTGAGTCAATGACTTATGTAAGTGTCTTGTGCTTTGTTGAGTTTTCTTTACTTGGAGCCCTTGTGGCATTGTGTAGTGAGCAATGTAAGTAAAAAAAAAAATTATCTTGGTATTTTTACTTTTTTTTTGGTGTTTTAAATGCGGCGTTACACTTTAATTTTTATTTAATGTATATACTTCTAGGATGTTTACAAGTGGTTTCAAACATCGAGGAGATCATAAGAAAATCTATATTTTGGATGGCTCCCCCAAATTTCGACTCACCAATTTTTAGGTTTCCATATTTCAGACTTAACCAAATAGCTTGCAAGAATAACCCCCTTAAATTTCATATTTTCATTATTATTATTAGGTTATACGTAAATTATTGATTTTATTGTTATTACAATATTTTATGTCCTTTATGGTATGAGTGAAACCTAGATCGAAATTGAAATTACAAAAAACGACTACCAAGTAGGCAATTAGTGCTCGGTGTTTTATCTCCATTTAATATTTGAGAACAACTCACGTGGGATACAAAACCTCTATTATTTGTGTAGTTGGCGAGATGAGCTCTCATACCAACCGGTCTAGTGGGAAGTTGAACGACGCGTCACTGGTTGGGTACAACAGAGTGGGGCATTACAAATTTCCTTAATATAAATTCAACTTAGTGTTTTCTTTGCACTAACAATTTTTTCTACTTAGGACACTGTTAAAATGTTGAAAAATGGAATAGGAGCTAAAAATGGAGGATTTTTTCTCATGAATTGTATGTCCTAGAATGTAATTTAGGTCTAACAAAGTGCCCTTGAAAAATATCTTTGCATTTTTATTTTCATTCTTTGGATATTTGCATTATTATTGTTTCCAAGAAGTCAATTCTTCAAAAAAATATTCTACAAGATTACTTGAAGTGTATTTTATCAAGGCCATCATGTAGTTCTACACTTTCCATTTGATGACATCATGGTACCAATATTCCATGTAACTTCAAATATTCATACTTATCAATCACATTTGTTGAAGCTCCCGACATTATGTTATTCATGTAATTCATGAAGTTAACATGAAATGTTTTAGCATCATTAATTTTTCCATTCTTCTAATGATGGATCATAAATATCAAAATTATGGTGATATAAGTAAGATGATATATCTCTACTAGGATATTTTTTAATCTATGAAGAGATTAATATGACCGAGGACCCCAAGGACATAGAGACTTTGGTAATAATGTGGTTCCATGTGGGAGAATGTGAAACATGACTAAATGTTTTCCATAACCTCTCTTAAAGAAGTGAGAATACACTCCTCATCCGTGGTTTACTTGGTCCAGGTTCTAGGATGAAATTAATTGGTATCTAAAAAGAGTTGATCGTGAAATGCTTTCTCGAGTAATATCATGTTTCAAATTTAATATTTTTAATGAGAATGTTGTCACCATCTGTCAATACATTTTTATTTTAGATAATGTTCCCTTTACTTGAAATTATTGGATTGAGGAGACGATCAAATTAGAGTATCGCATATATAATTATTTTATTATTATGTCTCTTGTCAATGATTAGGAGAAATCTAACTCATATATAGGGTTTTATAACTTATTGCCACATTTTCCATATGCTTCCAACTAGATTGAGCATGGTGGAATGGCATGAATAGACACACCAACACCTTCATCTACCACTTTAGAAAGTAGGTGGCTTGTTTATAAACATTTATTGACTATGCATTCCAAATATAATTTAAAATAATATTTACCTAGCTCAAATATAGAGCCTTTAATCCTCTTACAATGCATTCTAACTATAATTAAACACAAACTCAAGCTAGTAGAAAGAAACATTATTTTAAATGCATGAAATGTATTTGAACTCGCATGAAATGTATTTGAACTTCATACTCCACTACAAGTTAGCATTCCAATTGAAGGAGATGACAATTGAGCAAGAATGGGCACTACAAAGAGTTCTAACGTGGTGTCCTTGTATCTGAAATGCTCATCCCAATAATAAGGTGAATCCTCTTTCTACTTAGAGGAGATTTGTGTAAAGATTAAATATATGACAAATGGGAAAGATCCTCGGAATGGATGGATTTCAATATTATTTTAAAAATAATAATTTTCCTTTGTCATGACCGACTTGCTTTCACATCTATCGCCAAACATGAAGAAAAAAATTAGGTAATGTTATTAACAATGTTAATATAAAATATATAGCTAGACCTTATAACTAGTATGATTCCAATCACTTTGTTTAATGTCTTGAATATAAAATAATAGCCAAGGTTCTCACTCTCTAGATTCACCATGCCATTTCTACAACTACAATAAAATATCAATATGTTTTACTAAGGGTGATATATTTATAGAAAATTATTTATTGATTGGGAAGGAATGGAATGGGTGCAAACTTCTCAATAACATAATCTCTTCTTAAAGTTAGATATTAAAAAATCCCAAGATATTGAATGGCCGTTTATTCTCACCATGCTAAAGTATCTTGGATTTGGAGATTTTTGTATAATTTGTACAAACTCTCTTATGAAAATATTTTTCTTGGTTAAACATCATTGGTTATAATTATGAATTATGTGGTTTCTTTCATTATATTGTGCAGTGCTTATCCTAGTTATCACATGCTCTACCTTCTCTTAGAAAAATAATTTGGGCATCTTCTTGTTCGTAGATCTAAATGAGGATTAATTAAGTGAGTCATGTTCCCAGATCATATGTCTCAAATTATCAATGGCCACTATGTAGATGATTATTTTCATATGTTTATCGAGAATGAGGATTAGTTCACTAAACCATTAACATTTGGTGATTTTTATCAAAGCATTGGGATCTAGTATTTAATGGGATAAGACTCAATTCTTTATAAAAATTATGACTTCCTTCAACAATTGGTGGAATAATTATCATTGGAAGTGGATTTAACTTGGTAGAAATTCTATTTTCTTAGTATTCCTCTCTTTTTCATAACATACACTATGAATTATGATAGTATGTTCTTGAAATATTTGAGAATAAAATAGCTTTGGGAAGTCACCTTTGTAGATTATGAAAGAAGGAAATGGAAGAAATGCACAATATATTAAATAGGTGTAGTAACAAGTGAAAAATTACTTGGAGCATAGTAATGTATAATACATAGAACACACAAATTTTGAGAAACTCAAAGAGAATCTGTATGATGTACAATTTCTAGAAGGGATAGAGTATTTTCATATCTTCAATATAGGGGATCTAATCATGTCGAGGTGTATACATGTGGTAGAGTAGAAGTAGATTTGGGAAACCAAATATAATATAATAGCCATGAAGAAATTTTATCCATTCTAGATGAAAAAGAGTGAAGGCTACATGTAGAAAATAACATAAATAACATTTTGTTAAATGGAGTGGAGAGAACTTGAGGATGCATATTGGCTTAATAAGGAAGATATTTTTAGACTTGGTCACTCCAATATGTGACGTCCATTGAAAATATTGAATAGTGGACTCGATTGAGTTTCTAATTATTGAGGATGTGTAATGTAGGAGCATCTAGATTGAGGAGAAATATTGTATCACCCAAAAATATTTACAATTCGTTAAAATAAGGACTTTTGAAATGTTGTGGAAAACATTTTTCTTAATCATTTTATGCAAATATGAGAAAAGTGTATCCACATTATGAATGCTCAAATAAATCCACATACAACTAAAATTCATGTAAAACTACCCATGCCAAATAAATAGCACACTTACCCGTGAATGTAACACCCGCTAAAATGACCACTCAAAACCCAAGAAAAACCTAGGTTTAGATAGAAAAATTATGGAATACCTTTTTTTTGTTTAAAGTGTGACCACTACTGTAAGCTTCAAGACTTTGTTGTCACAGAAGGATTCAAAGTCAATCATAATTAATAAATAAAATTTTCCCATTATAATAAACATTAGATCCACATAAAAAAAAATAAAGGGTATAGTTAACCCCAATATAATTAAATTTCTCTTAGGTGTTAATTTAATAAATAATTGATTTAACATTATATTTAAATGTTCCTTAATTAATTTTATAGGGTCAAGGGCCAAAACAATTAAATGCCCAAGGTATTTAATTTGACTAGGTCTAAACAATAACCAAGGTTCTTATTAACATGGGATAGAAAACATTCTCTTATCCCCTCACGCGACCCTTCAAAAATGTCAACCCATGCTCTAGAGTTAAACATTAAATTAAAAAGGGATAATTTCCCACTTACCCACTCTCAAACTCATATTTTCACTTCAACCTAATTTTTCACACATTTAACACACTTAAGGTTTCCTGAAAACATTTCCATGAGATAGGAAATTTTTTCCTCTTTCCAACGGTATAAAGAAGTCCTCCTAACTCCTCATATTTCTTAAGTTACAGATCGGTGGGCCTAGGGAGGAAAATTTCCCAAAGGCGGGCTCTGTGGACCTAGGGAAGAAAATTTTTCCAAAGGTGGGCTTGCGGGCTCGGGGAAGAAAATTTTCCCAAAGGCGGTTTAGCTCATGTGGGCCTAGGGAAATTTTATTTTCCCAATGGTGGGCCTATAGGCTCGGGAAGAAAAGTTTCCCAATGCAAGGTTGCATAGAGGCCAAGGGAAGAAAATTTTCCCAAAGGCAAGCTTCCAGGTCGGGAAGAAAATTTCCCAAGGTGGGCCTGCAAGCCTAGGGAAGAAAATTTTCCCAAAGGTGTAAGGGACATGTGGCACATTTGTAGTCCCATACGGAAAGGAAAGTCATCGAGGTAATTTGGATTTTAACTCTTTTTGTTTAAAGGGAAAAAAGTTTAAAAATCCCCGCGCCTCCACCGATGCCTAGGGACGCCACGTGTCATGCCCAAAGTCTCTAGCAGGGGAGCGGACTAGTGGGAAAACATAGAAATATTAGCATTTGTATTAAAAAGTGTGAAGGTTAAAAATAACCCACGCCTCCACCGATGCCTGAAGAAGCCACGAGTCGACCCTCAATGACAAAGGGGGAAGCGGACCAACAGGAGTTTTAAGATTTTTTTGTCTTTTTCAAAGGGTTAAAGTTTGAAGGTGCGGGCCCGTGAACTTACTAATCACTTTCACAAAACCAAATAGGCGAGAGGTCATGGGGCCATAGGGGAAATTGTGACTTTTTTCATTTTTAACAAAAAGTGCCCTAAGTAATTTTTGGGCCCACGGGTCCAATTTACAAAAATTTCCTTTTTGATAGTTAGTTTTGTTTTGAAACCAAATGAAGTAAAAACTTCAGAAGGCCATAAATTTTGACTGGAAGCTCGGATTTGAGAAAATGAGGACTTTTTGAAAGGGCTAGAACTCCTCTTTGCATAAGAACCATCAAAATTCATTTTTAGCAAACTTAAGAGGGTGAATTTTATGAAAATGTCTTTCCTTCCATTAAAATGTGAATTGGAATTTTTACTTAATAGAGTTAATTCAATCTGCCATGCTTTCTTCTTCAACATGCCAAGCTGACATGGAGAATTTCACTTGGAGGATATAAAAAGGATTGCAAGAATAAAAATATTAATGATCGAGTGTTTAAAAATGATTTTTCTTTGCTTTTTATGAAATTGCATTATTTTTCCTCTTGCCCGATTAAAGATGAGCTGTGTAAATTACCAAGGAAATGCAAATGATTCATGATGTTCTTTTTAATCCTTAGTTCATTTTAAATTTTCATTTTGACTTTTGATTTTGTAAGGTACTCTGTATATTTTTCTTATATTTATTTGCAGGTCTGAAACAATCTAGTAGAGATCCACATATTTCAAAACTACAGATTTATCTATTTCATTTGACATACTTTAAATGTTTAAGCTCATTCCATTCCAAATTTAATGTTTAACGTTTCTTTAGTTAATGCATGGAGAGAAAGAATGAAATTTTATTCTCAAATCGTGCCAATCAAATCATACAAAGGAATGCAATAATTTCAACACAGGACTTCAAATTTCAACAAAGAGTTTATACTATAATTACTACAACAAGTTTTTAACAAGAGTACTCACCATTGGATGAGAGGTGAATCAACATTCAATTAAATGAAACAATTCCTTTTACACTTCTTTTCTGTTTACCAAAATACACCAAATAAATCTTTCTCATTCCTTTTTCACATACAAATAAAACTTTCATATCCAAAAATAGAGCAACTTTCCACTACAAATATTATTACAATGCCATCCACTTAAAGTGAGAAATTTCACATTAAGGAACCCAAGGATAACTACAATGTTTTTCTTCATCCTCAGCTCCGAACAACAACAAGAAGATCCACCATGTTTCATTTGGTCACAAAAAATAGAGGGAGAGGAAATGCTCTCCACGCAACCAAGAATTCAAATGATGAGGAGAATCATCCTTCTCATTGAACCCTGAGCCCCAACCAAAAAGCAATAAGAGTTGTATTTATACTCATGGAAACAAACAAGCTTCCACAACACAAAAAAAAAATTTCACATATAGAACACAGTCCAAATACATATTGTAGTTTGTAACCAAAGGAAGAACAATGAACAACACTCAAAATTCATCATGCTAAAGCCAAAGGAGAAAGAACTATGGGGAAGTTATTTATATCTCCCAATGGGAAATGGGTGTCCACCTTAAGATAAAATCACCAATATATATATATATATATATATATATATATATATATATATATATCATCATTTCAAACCCCTACATGTCCTTATTCCTCCCCAAGTACCCTTATACCTCACATTCTCTTATGCCTCCCCATACTCTTATGGCACCCTATAACGAGTAAAGAAATGCAAGATATTTATTTTATAATGTGGAACCCAAACCCATAATCCCTCCACAATAACAATTATACCTCCCCAAAACTCTTATGCCTCCCCACAAGATATCCCCATAGTCTTCTCCTACACCATACCTAGGAAATCTACCCAACCAACCAACAACATAGAAAACATTCAAAAATATTCAAAAAAGCACATTACAACAAGAAAACCTTTTCATAAGAGTCCAGATCCTACCTTTCCATGATAAAGCTTGATCCAAAAGTTCAAAAACAAGATTTTTCCATTCCAAAGAGTCTAAAGGATCTAGCAATCCATAAGCATTCCACAAAAATCTATCACTCTCTTCCCAAAATTACAAGAGCTCAAAACAAAAAGAAGTAACCAAAATGAAATCACCGAATGAAGTAACCCCAAAACAAGCCAAGGAATTCGAATAAATATGAGAGGGAGAGAGGAGGATGAGGTGGATCCATGTAGGATGCCACATCACACATCCTCAACTCCTCCTCACAAGTAAACTTCAAACTCCAAAGCATAATTAAAAAAGTGGGTGAATAAATGACATTTTGCTACCACACACAAACCAAGTCCACACCCTAAGGACCAAAATTAAATTCATGTAAGATAGTGCAATTAAAACTTACAACTTGTCTTCCCAAAATACATAATAATGCCTAATTTTTACTCCCCAACCATAGGTAGGGTTGGTGTAACAATTTAAGAGGTGTGGACAAGTTTAACTTGTCCCACATGCCTCAAAAAATCAATGCCTAAGGAAAGATCCGAAATTCAACAGGAAGGTGGAGTGTTTCACACTCAAATTTACTTACACATTACTTACGTAACTTACTCCAAGAGCCATCAACTCTAATAAATGCACTCTTTTTTACCCAATTTAATGAATTTAACAACATCATTACTCACAAATCTAGACACAATTTAAATGGATAATAAAAGGGAAATACATCACCAAATAATCACATACAAATATTAAATAAAGAGAACACAATAAAAGAATACACATAACCCCTTGGTCACATTTAAAGGTAATCCCCCCACGGGAACCCCTAACAATAAACCAAATGAACAAATACACATTGCCATGGTGACCCTTGTTGAATTCATCTAGAATTCCAAATGTGGTTGGTCTCTAATCCCCATGTTTGTTGTGACATGTTTTACCCGCAAAACAAAAATACCTCCTTTGGCCTTGTGGCGCATCAAATCATCCGAATAAATATAACTCCAAAGTCATATATATACAAATCAAATCATCATCAAGCATGTAACGATATCATAACAACATTAGTATAAAATGTCTCCAATTATCCCCATGCATCATATATGAATCAAAATCAACAACAATCCATGATCTCTAACCTCTAACATCATACCAACTCAAACGCTACAATAATGTCCATAAATATAGTCGACAGTGTCAAAATAAATATCAAAAGGTGTCAAAGGGAAGTGGGCACTACATCCCCTCCCCTTAGACTCGACTTCCTCTTGGAAGTCACTGGAACAGGTGTGGAAACTAAACTCGTAGCAAAGTAGCATCCTCCCATGTAGCCGTAGTCTCATCATATCTATCCCACTACACCCGAACCTGGTCAATCTCTCTGCCTCGAAGGCCCAGGGTCCTACACTCTATAATGTGAATGGGCTCCACCATCACTTACCCTTGATCCTACACATGCAAGGAGGTCCAATCTAGCACATGAGAAGGATCTGTAATATATCTCCTAAGTATTGAAACATGAAACACATCATGGATGTGAGACAAGCTAGGTGGAAATGCTAGATAGTAGGCCAAAGGACCAATACACTCCAAGATCTCAAAGGGGCCTATGAATCTAGGAGCTAACTTATAACCTTTTCCGTAATGGATAGGGCTCTTATGTGGCTTGAAATGAAGGAAAACCTTCATGCCCACATCAAAACTATGGTCATTCCTATGCTGATCTGCATACTTCTTCTGCCTGTCCTGTGCCTCCTGCAGTCTCTATCTGATCATAACCACCTGCTGCTCCATGTCCTGCAATAAAGCTAGCCTAAGAGAATTCTTGTCCTCTAACTTTTCCCAACTAAGAGGTGTCTTGCCTCAAGCCTCCCTCTCTGGGAACATAAATACAGCCTCTATGCCTGAGAAGTCCATCTACCTCTAATGAAAAACCATAAAACTTCCCCTCAAGGGGTCTCGAGACTTGATCTCTACTCTAGCTACAATGTAGAAACTCTCATGAGGAAGCTGCTATAGAATCCTGCTCCACAAATTTATGCTCGCTGAAGTGGCCATAACCAAATATCTCCATCTACCGAGAACATCTGGAACCACATTCTCCTTCTCTTTCACATGTTCTACCTCCATATCATACTCACAAAGTAACTCCATCCAATGCCGCCAACGAGCATTTAAATTGGACTACGTTAAGAGGTGGAAAAGAATCAAGTGATCCATCTTGAGTGTGAATCTCGACCCGGAAGGAAGTTTCTCCATCGAACAAAGGCGTGAAGCAACCACTATACCCTCCTACATCAACACACCTCAAACTCCTACCAAAGAAGCATTCGTGCATACAAAAATATCACCCTGCGGGTATGGTATTACAATAATAGGCACTATTGTGAGGCATTCCTTTAGTGTCCTGAAGGCCTACTCATATTTTTTTTGACCAAAAAAACTTCTTTCATTTCTACTCAAGGGAAGTGATGTGGTGCAACCCGAGAGAAATTCTAAAAAATCTCCTATAAGTAACTCTTAAACCCATGAAGTTGAACACCTATGTCACACTAGTGGGTGCTAGCCAATCTATAATAGCTCAAATCTTGGAAGGATTGACTATGATAGCTTCCCCAGAAATGATGTGGCCCAAATCTGCACCTCTTCCCGAAAGAGTGCACACTTCTCAGTGCTCCCATAAAGTTGTTTCTCAGAAGTCACCTGGAGAACTTGGCTAAGGTGCCGCCATGCTCCTCAAGCATATGTGAGTATATCAAAATGTCATCCAAGAAGATGAGAATGAAGTTATCTAAGAATTCCCCAAACACCCCATTCATAAAGATCATAAACACCGTGTGGGAATTCAAAACCAAAAGGCACCATGGTTAACTCGTAGTGGCCATATATTGTACGTAAAGGTGGTCTTATGAATTTCGCCTCCATAATCCTCAATCGATGATAACTTCGACTTAAGGTCTATCTTGGAGAAATCGTAGCCCCCTTCATCCGATCGAATAAATCATCAATGTGTGGAATGGGGTAACGATTCTTGATCGTTACTTTATTTAGTTAAGCGTAATCAATACACAACCAGAGAGATACTACTTCTTATTTACAAATATCACCGGTACACCCCAAGGGGATACAATAGGGTGGATTAGTCCTTTCTCCAAATCCTCTAGCTATAACTTGAGCTCGCAGAGCTCGGGGTGGTCATCCATAAGGTGTTTATGAGATAGGATCTGCTCCTGGAACCGGATCTATTGAAAATCTATCTCACATGGGGTCATAATCCCAGTAGCACACCTGAAAGACATCATAAAAGTCTTTCAAGATGGGATGCTCATTAAGTGATGGTCCACAAGACTCATCCTCGATCACTCACTAATTGTGACAAAGACATACATCCGACAACCCCATCGCACACACCACTTAAACCAATAAATGAAGATGGTGTGAATGGAAACAAGTCTCCTAACCCTAATATCACCGACTCAACTCCTAGGTCATCTGTACATGATATAATATTGTGGTAACAATCCATACCGGCTTTATGTGTAGACAACCACCCATGCCCGTGATAACTCCATACGAACCCAACAAGGATAAGAAGATCCAAGGTAGTGGTGAAAGGTCCTAAATCCACTACACACTCCTTAACTAGGCGATCTACAGAGATCTTAGATCCGAAAGCCATCTCAACATCCCAACTAAGACCCTACCTAACTACCACCAGCCTCCATCGCTCTACCAAAAATGGTGCAATAAAATAATTAGAAGAACCAAAATCAAACAAAATGGAGGTAGGAATACCACCAATGCTACGTAGTCTTAATCATGGTACTTTTGTGCTCGGCCGGTGGTTCTTGAATGCTACATAGATCCGATGACCGCACCCCATGTCACAAACAGTAGGCTCTAAGATGTGTGTCTTACCCTTATTATTAGGGTGGTGTGGACAGTCTCTCCAAAAATGTTTGGAAACACCACAACCAAAACAACCACTAGATCCTCTCTCATGATTTGTAGGTCTAGCCAAAACTCAAGAGGTCTATGTTGTGGATCCCGATGATCTGCTATGGACTCGCTAAGGTATCTGTTTGACGAGCTCTTGCTAACTAAACTCTTGGTGCACCATGTGTCCTAATGGGACCCCTAGAGGAGGCCCCATACTCCGACCCCTCTGTGCATAAAATCTTTGTGGAGGTCTATAAGGTGGGTGAGACTACTACTGCTGCTTCTGTGGTATAAAAGATGACTGTGATGAACTCTATGCACCATAAGGAGGAGGATATGACTCCCTTGATCTGTTATCCTACATCTTCTAGATGCAACTCTAGACTCGGTCTCTGGCCTGTTGTGTTTTTCTCTGAGTCTCCTCTATAATTTACGTGTTCTCCACGGCCTCTGCTATTTTTTGTGGACAATGAATCCATACCACACCTCTAATGTCTATATTCAGGCCACAGATGAACCTATGGATCCATACTTGTGGATACGTATATGTTCATCTTGCATGTAGTCGACATACTAGAGAAGATCCAAAAACTGACTCTCATATTCAACTACTATAGAAGATGCCTGTCGGGGGTCGTGAAACTCATCTATCCTCTATTGTATGAACCTCCATGATAAGTACCTTCTCCTGAACCACTCCTCAAAGATCTCCCAAGTAGCTGACTCAGAATAAAGGTGGAGCTTCTGCTCTTTGGTCCTCCACCAGACACCTTCTCCATCCCTCAAAATATGGATCACAACACGAGCTTTTGTGTTGCAAGAACAAGGGAAGATCTTGAAGCACCCACTCAAGCTCGCCAACTAGGCCTCTACCAGAAATCCACCTGTGTCACTAGAATAATGTGATGGTCATAGATTCAGGATCTCCCTAATACCATCTATAGCTGTAGTCAGGTGACCCCTAGGCCTTTCTGCATGCTCATCTCTAAGCTTAGGGAGCTGAGACCTATCCCTGTGTCTTGAAAACCGGTCTCCTTGCACCCTATACAGTGACTTTTCTCTGGCTGACTGTACATGGGATTTCTCTCCCCTATGCTCTTTGCTATGTTGAGGGGATGTATGAGCCTCAACGAATGTCACCATATTATGTTTGGCTACATGTCCTCCTATGGACCCTCTCGCGTAAAGTGGCATTAACATCCTGAAGCATCTGTAAAATATGTGGTAGGATGGATGCTACAGTATGATATGGAGGTGGTAAGTCTAGGTCTATGTGAAAGGACCTCTTGTCTTGTTCGTTCCTCCTACATAGTCTAAGGCGAGAGTTAGTTCGTTATTCTAGGTTTTATTCAGTTTTCCATGTTTACTATAATATTCAGTTCTCAAACAAAGGTGTTCGTAGGTTTAAAAGTGTGCTAGGTTTAATATTGTACTAGATTTAGTGTTCATGTCTCAAGTTTTCTAGTGTGCCCAAGGGTCCAATATTTGAACCCACGGCTCTGATACCAAGTTGTAACGCTCACTAAAACAACCACTCAAGACCCAAGAACAACCTAGGTTTAGATAGAAAAATTATATAATAATTTATTTATTTTGTTTAAAGCGTGACCACTACCAGGCTTCAAGCAAATGTTGTCACAACAAGGATTCAAATTCAATCATAATTAATAAATAAAATTTTCCCTTTGTAATAAACATTAGATCCACATTACAAAAATTAAAGGGTATAGTTAACCCCAATATAGTTAAATTTATCTTAGGTGTTAATTTAATAAATAATTAATTTAACACTCTATTTAAATGTTCCTTAATTAATTATAGAAGGTCAAGGGCCAAAATAATTAAATGGAAAAGGTATTTAATTTGACTAGGTCTAAACAATAACCAAGGTTCTTATTAACATGGGATAGAAAACATTCTCTTATCCCCTCACGTGACCCTTCAAAAAGGTCAACCCATGCTCTAGAGTTAAACATTAAGTTAAAAAGGGGTAATTTCCCACTTACCCACTCTCAGACTCATCTTTGCACTTCAACCTGATTTTTCACATATTTAATGCACTTAAGGTTTCTTGAAAACATTTTCATGAGATAGGAAATTTCTTCCTCTTTCCAATGATATAAATAAGTCCTCATAACTCCTCATATTTCTTCAATTACAAAGTAGTAAGCGAGGCCTAGGGAGGAAAATTTTCCCAAAGGCGGGCCTACGGGCTGGGGAAGAAAATTTTCCAAAAGGCGGGCCTCTTACGAGGCCTAGGAGAGAAAATTTTCCCAAAGGTAGGCATGTGGGCCTAGGGAATAAAATTTTCCCCAAAGGCAGAGCCTACGGGCCCAGGGAAGAAAATTTTCCCAAGGTGGGCTTACGGGCCCAGGGGACAAAATTTTCCCAAAGGTGTAAGGGACATGTGGCATATTTTTAAGCCCACGCGGGAAGGTGGGTCGTCGGAGGGACTTTGGATTTTAACTCTTTATTTTAAAGGAAAAAGGTTTAAAAACCCCCGCGTCTCCACCGATGCCCAGGGACGCCACATGTCATGCCCAAAGTCTCTAGTAGGGGAGTGGAATGGCAGGGAAAACATAGAAATATTAGCATTTTCATTAAAAGGTGTGAGATTTAAAAACAACCCACACCTCCACTGATGCATGAAGAAGCCACGTGTCAGACCCCTAGTGATAGGCGGGAAGCGGACCGGTGGGGAGATTTAAGATTTTTTGCCCTTTTTCAAAGGGGTAAAGTTTGAATGCGCGGACCCATGAACATACGAAATTGCTTTCCCAAATGCAAATAGGTGGGGCTATGGGGCCATGGAGGAAATTGTGACTTTTTATATTTTTGAAAAAGTTCCATGAGTTATTTTTGGGTCCGTGGCTCGATTTACAAAAATTTCAGTTTTGATGAGTTAGTTTTTTTTGAAATCAAACGAAGTAAAAACTTTAGAAGGCCATAAATTTCATCTGGAATTTTGAATTTGAGCAAACAAGGACTATTTGGAAATGGTCCGAACTCCTCTTTGTATAGGAACCATCAAAATTAAGTTTTAGTAACCTTAAGAGGGTTAATTTTATTAAAACGTCTTTCCTACCATTAAAATGTGAACTAGAATTTTGACTTAACAGAGTTAATTCAATCCGCCATTCTTTCTTCCTCAACATGCCAATTTGACATGGAGAATTGCACTTGGAGGATTTCAAAAGGATTGCAAGAATAAAAATATTAATGATTGAGATTTCAAAAACAAATTTCATTTCCTTTATGTGAAATTGCATTATTTTTCCTCTTTCCCAATTAAAGATGAACTGTAAATTACTAGGAAATGCAAATGTTTCATGATGTGATTTGTTCATCCTTAGTTCATTTTAAAGTTTCATTTTGACTTTCGGTGTTGAGGTACTGTATATTTTTCTTATATTTATTTGTAGGTCTAAAACAATCTAGTAGAGATCCACGTATTTCAAACTAGAGATTTATCTATTTCATTTGCCATGATTTAAACATTTAAGCTCATTCCATTCCAACTTTACAATGTTTAACTTTCCTTTAATTAATGCATGGAGAGCAAGAATGTAATTCTATTCTCAAAACGTGCCAATCAAATCATATAGAGGAATGCAATAATTTTAACACAGGCATTTCTAGCCTTCAACAAAGAGTTTACACTATACTTACAACAACAAGTTTTAAACAAGAGTAACACCATTTGATGAAAGGTGAATCAACATTCAATTAAATGAAACAATTCCTTTTTACACTTCTTTTCTGTTTTGCCAAAATATGCCAAATAAATCTTTCTCATTCCTTTGTAACTTTCACATACAAATACAACTTTCATATCCAAAAAAGAGAGCAGCTTTCCACTAAAAATATTATTACAATGCCAGCCACTTGAAGTGAGAAATTTCACATTAAGGAACCCAAGGATATTTGCAAAGTTTTTCTTCATCCTTAGCTCCGTAAAAACAACAAGAAGATCTAGCATGTTTTATTTGGTCACAAAAAATAGAGGGAGAGGCAATGCTCTCCACCCAACCAAGAATTCTAATGAAGAGGAGAAGTCATCCTCCTCATTGGTCCACGAGCTCCAACCAAAAAGCAATAAGAGATGTAATTCAACTCATGGCAACAAATAGGCTTCCACAACATAAAAAAATTCACACATAGAATACAATCCAAATACATACTGCAGTTTGCAAGCATAGGAAGAACAACAAACAAAACTTAGGCTTTATCATGCTAAAGCCAAAGGAGCTAAACTAAGGGGGAAACTACTTATACCTCCTAATGGGGAATGGGTGTCCACCTTAAGAAAAACCCACCAATATATATATCATTTCAAACCCCTACATGCCCTTATGCCTCCCCCAAGTACCCCTTATACCTCCCATTCTCTTATGCCTCCCCACACTCTTATGGCACCCCATAATGAGTAAAGAAATGCAAGCTATTTATTTTACAAGGTGGAACCCAAATCCATACTTCCTTCACAATAACACTTATACCTCCCCAAAAATCTTATTCCTCCCCACAAGATATCCCCATAGTCTTCTCATAATCAATACCTAGGCAATCTACCCAACCAGCCAACAACATACCTAACATTAAAAATATTCACAAAAGAACAATACAACAAGAAAACCGTTTTACAAGAGTCCAGCTCCTACCTTTCCATGATAGAGCTTGACCCAAAAGTTCAACAACAAACTTTTACCAATCCAAACATTCCAAAGGCTCCAACAATCCACAAGCATTACACAAAAATCTCTCTCTCTTCCCAAAATTAATAAATCTTAAAACCAAAAGAAGTAACCAAAAATCAAATCACCGAATGAAGTAACCCCAAATTAAGCCAAGGAATTGAATAAAATAGGAGAGAAGCGATGAGGATGAGTTGGATCCTTGTAGGATGCCACATCACACATCCTCAATTCCTCCTCACAAGTCAACTTCAAACTCCAAAGCATAGTAAAGAAAAGTGGGTGAATAAATGACATTTCACTACCACACACAAACCAAGTCCACACCCCAAGGACCAAAATTAAATTCATGTAAGATAGTGCAATTAAAACTTACAACTTGTCTTCCCAAAATACATAATAATGCCTAATTTTGACTCCCCAAACCATAGGTAGGGTTGGTGTAACAATTTAAGAGGTATGGGACAAGTTTAACTTGTCCCACAAGCCTCCAAAATCACCCCTAAGGACATATCCGAATTTCAAAAGAAAGGTGGAGTGTTTCACACTCAAATTTACTTACACATTACTTACAACACTTACTCCAAGAGCCATCAACTCTAATAAATGCATTCTTTTTACCCAATTTAATTAATTTAACAACATGATTACTCACAAATCTAGACACAATTTAAATAGATAATAAAAGGGAAATACATCACCAAATAATCACATACAAAGATTAAATAAAGAGAACACAATAAAAGAATACACATAACCCCTTGGTCACATTTAAAGGTGATCCCCCATGGGAACCCCTAACAACAAACCAAACAAACAAATACATGTTGCCATGGTGACCCTTGTTGAATTCATCTAGAATTCTAAATGTGGTTGGTCTCCAATCCTCGATGTTTGTTGTGACATGTTTTACTTGCAAAACACAAATACCTCCTTCGGCCTTGTGGCCACATCAAATCATCCAAAATAAATATACAATATAACTCCAAAGTCATATATATATATATATATATATATGTATAGATACATACATATACATACATATATATATATATATATATTTATGTATGTATATGTATATATATATATATATATGTATATATATATATATATATATGTATATGTATGTATATGTATATATATGTATGTATGTATGTATGTATGTATGTATATGTATATGTATATATATAGATATATATACATATATACATATATATAGATTCAAGCAAGTAACGACATCATTTACAATTTCATCCATAATCATAAGATCACAAGATTAATTCAATTTTCTAGGTCTACTCAATATGATGAAATAACACATGTCCAACAACACACACACACACACACACACATATATACATACACATATATATATATATATATATATATATATATATATATATATGATGTCAACATCATAACAACATCAGTATAAAATGTCTCCAATTATCCCCATGCATCATATATGAATCAAAATAAAAAACAATCCATGATCTCTAACCTCTAACATCATACCAACTCAAACGCTACAATAATGTCCATAAATATAGTTGACAATGTCATAATCAATATCAAAAGAAGTCAAAGGGAAGTGGGCACTACAGGTGAAATAATTTTCCATACGACATGCATTTTTCAAATCTACACAAAACTTTATAATATAATCATTTATCCACAATAACATTGTTCCTTTGCACAAAAATTGAAAACAATTAAGCACTCTACCAATGCATAGGTTTTTCCTCAATACAAACTTGAGGCCTCTAAAAAAAAATTCCATGAAGCCTTTTTTTTTCAGGACAACTCCCATTTTATTTAATTATGAAGTCTCCAGTGCTCAAGGGATCTCCTCACAACATAGATACAATTATAGGGAGGAATATGATATTATTTATCCATACTTTGTGGCATAGGACCAACTAAATGATATGATTGAGATTAATATAACAAAGGAAAACAACTTCATAATTAGATAAATGGTTCTCACATGGTGACCTAAGGTATTTTGAGGAATATTTACAAGGTATCTTTACTTGAAAATGAATATTTGTTCTCCCACCGTAAATTATACGAATTGTATAAATAAAATGGATTTGTGAATGTGTAATAAAACCATCGATACATTTGAGGGATATGATAGAGGCTTCTAATGTTATGTTTTCAAATTAAGCTAAGGGTGTTTATATACAAGTAATGCGAGAGTCTACAAGAATAGTATAAACCATAGGAGTTACTAGAAGAGATATGGAAAATTATTTTCATAAGGTGGTCATCAAAGTGTAATTTCATTGTTCAAAGCTTGTATTCTTTATTTTCATTAGTAGAAGAATATTTTGTTCCTTATTTTAAAGATATGATCCTATGATCTTACTTTCATGAAATAGTCTAATTATGGTTGCATGGTATAAGGAATTCCTTCAATCGAAACCCTAACCATAATTACATCACAAACACTAGAATTTCTATATTTATTTTAAGTATGGGGGATTATACAATTTTTTTACATAATGGTGAAATTCATAAAATAGTCCATTTGATGACTTCAAATTACTAGATGAGTAGAAAACAAACTTGGTTTTTATATCAACATTCCTTTGATTTCATTCTTG
This sequence comes from Taxus wallichiana var. yunnanensis, assembly GCA_018340775.1. Lineage (NCBI taxonomy): Eukaryota > Viridiplantae > Streptophyta > Pinopsida > Cupressales > Taxaceae > Taxus > Taxus wallichiana. The sequence goes on along the minus strand of CM031242.1, from coordinate 841,892,437 downwards.
GTCATTCAATGAATTTATTTTTATGTTGGTTTTATCATATGAATCTTGTTGAAATGGATTTATAATATTCGATGGTTCTTATGGTTTGATCTCGAGGTTTTGATACTTTAACCGCATTTGATGGACATGCAAGATGATTTGATTTGTTACCAATGATATGGATCTGAATGAATCCATAGGAAAAAAATCAAGATGAGGGAATATATAGTTTGTAAACATATGAAAAATATTATTTATTGAATGAAACATATGACAAAGATAAATATATGAAAAATGAACATATTTTATATTTTATGTATTTATTACACTTCACACTCTTGGGAGATATGTATAAATGCTTATCTTATACATATCCAATTCATACCTAAGTTTATAGATGTTGACACACACGTGTGCATATGTAGTTGTCTGCACACACACAGATCCATGAATGTGAGAAACATTATGGATATCGTTTGGTTTCTTCATGTGACTCTTTATGTGTTATTATGGAGGGATTGATTCAGTCATGAGAGTTTGCATTTCAAAATTGGCTAAGTATGTCAGAGGCGGATCGGAAATGGTGATGATGTTAGAGCAAGAAGTTGAAGGAAGTTTGGAATCGAGATAAATAAATAATGAGTAATTCGAGTTTGAAGTTTTTAGACTTCAAGGTTTTATAGTTTGGAGTTTCGGCAGACAAGAAGGTAAACAATAAAAAAAAGGCTCAAATCCCAAAATACCAAATTCTGAAATGGTTTTGGCATTTTAGGGGTCAACTCCCCTTTCGGGGTCAACAACATCATGAAAATGGAATTTGATTCGAACGCCGAAGTCCAAATTTCAAACTTTAGAGGTTTGGAGGTTTAGGGTCTTCATCAATAAAAGCATAAAAATGAGAGCTAATGCCTAAAATCCTTAAATTCCAAAGTCCAAAAAGTTTCAGGTTTCGGGGTCAAACTTGACTTTGAGGTCAACGCGGTGGGAAATTTCAGACTTTCAGAGGTTGAAATTTTAGACTTTCGAGAGGTCCCGCTTCAAGATAATTTTCGGGGTTATAGTGGCAAGAATTCTGAAAGGCACAAGGTCCAAAACCCAAAGTCCAAATTTCATACTTCAGATTTTCAAAGGTTCAGGTTTTAGACTTTCAAAACTCTTAAGCCAATTTCCAAATGAATAGTGTCAGTGACTTCCAAAGCATCAATTTTTGAAGTCCCAAATTCTAAAAGTCTAAATTTTTGGATTTCAGAGGTTCCAAGGCATTTCAAAGTCCAGAAAAATAGAGCCAACCACTCATCATTAATGCAGTATGACACCTCAATCTTCATATTTGCACAAGAAAGGAATTTCTAGAAAGATATCGGTTCTTCTATACAACTTTGCTAAGAGTTTCCAGATGTCTTCACCTAGAGATATGAATATTTGAGTGGTTTTAATCCAAAGGTTGCAAAACATAACATAGAACTAGATCCAGGATGTTAAGCCTATCAGAAAAATTAAGACCAATCAACCCACACATTGAGCCTCTTATGAAGAAAGAGGTAAAAATACTGCTAGAGGTAATTATTATATTTACAATCAAGCACTCAAGTTGGGCTGCCAACTTAGTATCAATCAGAAATAAGAACGGGAAAATTAGGTTATGCGTGGACTTCCAAGACCTAAATAGGGAATATATCAAAGACCACTACCCACTTCCTTCAATGGATACATGTAGTAGCCATTTGAGAGATATATTCTATTCAAGATGGCTATTCGGGTATAGCCGATAATGGTGAAAGAAGATGACCAGTTCAAAATGACTTTCACCACTAAGTGGGGGACCTATGCCTATAGGAAAATTCCATTTGGAATCTCAAATGCTGGAGCAACTTTCCAAAGGGAAATGGATATGGCATTCAAGGGGTTGATCAATGAAAAAGTTCTATTATATCTTGACGATATCACTGTATTCTCCAAAAATGTAGCAGATCACATCTTTCATTTGAGACAGGTATTTCAAAGGTGTAGGAGGTTTGGGGTATCATTGAATTCCAAAAAATGCATATTCTTGGCTCGCGAAGGAAAACTCCTAGGCCATATTGTGTCAAAGGAAGGATTGACGATTGATCTAGAAAGAGTTGAAGTAATTCAAGCATTGCCATTCCCAAGTCATAAGAAGGCTCTTTAGAGCTTTCTAGAAAGAATCAATTTTGTCCCCGTGTTCGTACAATTTTTTTCTCTTGTGAAACCAATAACGCAAATGTTGAAGAAGAGCATGACATTTAAGAGGATAGCTGAGGGTAAAGTAAGATTTAAGGCTATCAAGAGGCTATATCTCAAGCCCGACTCTCGTCAATCTATAATTTTCCAAGGACTTCATGCTCTATGCCTTTGCTGGTGGGGACACGATTTCTGCAATCCTAGTGTAGCAGAACAAAGAAGGATACTGAAGTGAGATACTCCTTCATTGAGAAGTATGTCCTCATAGTAATTATGAGTTTAAAGAATTTCAAGTACATAATCTCAAACAACAAGATCCAACCGATAGTTTCCCATGCAGATTCAACAACTTCCTTTGAATAAATATTTGAATAAGAAATGTGTAGAATGGATCACTCGTGTCATGGAATATGACATAAAAATTAAAGTCACTAAGCTGGTCCGTGGAAAGGGGTTATGTGAAAATCTAACCTCGAGCCAACATGTTGAGGAAAACAATGAAAATGAAGTTGTTTTGGTGCTACAAGATGATCAAGAGAAATTAAATGATGATTTTCCCACTCCTTGTTGGACTTAAAATATAATACACTTCCTACAAATAGGACTATGACCTCCAGAAATGAGAAAAGAAAAAGGAAATACTTTAGATTACAAGTCATTCCATATGTGCTTGTTGATGGTGTTTTGTTCAAGAAAGACATCAATGGTATTCTATTGAGGTGCATTGGAATAGGTGAAGTTGATAAGGTGTTACAAGAGTTTAGCGATGGAGAGGTAGGAGGTCATTTTTCTCTTCCCAGAAACAACACTCAAAATAATGAAGGCGGGTACTATTGGTCCACAAAGTGTTCGAGTGAATGCTACACATGGATAAATAAATGTAAACAACATGTTTTTTTCATAGGCAAGGAAATACTAACAACACTTACATTGCATCCAATTTCAGTTGACCAATAATTTATACGATGGGGATTGGAATTCATCCGGGTCATCAATCAAAAATTCAACCCAAGGCCACAAGTGGATTTTCATAGCAACAACTTATTTCACCAAGTGGACCAAGGTGGTAGCACTCAAAGAAGCTAAAAATTCTAGCATATTAGACTTCTATGAAGGGATAATGACAAGATTTGGCATACCAGCCACTATCATATTAGATAATGCATTGGTGTTCCTAGGTTAAAGAGATCATAGAATGAGATGTTAAGAATGGAATCTACTTCAGCACCTCTTCAAATTATTACCCACACGGTAACGGATAGGAAGAGTCTATAAACAAGAACTTGTTGAAGATCATTAGGAGGAATCGACAAAAATAAAATAACATAGCATACCAATCTCAAATCAGCATTGTAGGCTAACAGGATGACACCAAAGAGGTCAATAGGTATCTCTCCCTATAAAATGTTCTACGTCAAGGAAGTAGTGTTACCTATTTCATTAGAGCTACCCGCATCGGAGTTCATGAAGAAATTGGAGTTATCATAATTTAAACCAATGGATGATAGGTATGTAGAGATGATGGAATTGGAAGAAATAAGAAAACATGTAATGCAAACAATGGAGAAATATAAGGCCTTATTAAAAGATGGTTTGATAAGAAAGCAAGAGGAAGGAACTTTCGGAAGGGGACTTAGTTCCAAAGTGGGATGCGAACGAGAAAAAGTAGGAAGGAATTTCAAATTTTATGCCATTTGAAGCGGCCTCGACATGGTTACATGATGTAAGAGTAGAAATTCCTTCCATCTATCTACTTTGGATGAAGAGGAACTTCCAATTTTTGTGAGTGTAATCCATCTCAAATATTGTTCTTGAAAGATAAAAGTTTTCACCCTTGTAAATATTAGCCTAGGATTTTAAATCCTCTAAGTGCATGTGCACATTGTCTTGTTGTAGTTTAGGTTTCATTTCCATAAGTGATTTTTCATAGGTTTTGTTTCTCCCGGTCAGTTGTATCATTGTATCAATTCGGTGTGCCTCCGGGTGAATATTCTAACAGGAATAAGTTCATACTTACAGAAAACAATTGCTAATTTCGTGAGGAAAAAATATAGAGCAACTAAAATTAGGTTTTGGGACAGTCCACTTCAAGAAAAAAGAGAAAGATCTAGGTCAAGATGATTTTATTATGAAAATTGAGAGTGCAGGAAATGGAGAAGGTTAAGGATCCACAAGTTGTAAGTAGTTGGGTTCAAGTTTCAAGTACAAGATCAGTATCAGGCTATCATTTATGACTCCATGCCTAATGGATACTTCAAGGCAACTAATATTTCCACCTAGAAGGAAGGTAGCCCTACAGGTTGCCAAATTGTTATCCATTTTTCCCCTCAAGAAAATTGGACAGACAAGAACTTACACACTGAGAAAATGGAGGGAATGATTCAGTCATGGGAGCTTGCATTTTGAAATCGACCAAGTAGGATGCGAGACAAAATCGAAATGGTGATGATGTCAGAGGAAAGAAATTGAAGGAAGCTCAGAGTCAAGCTGAGAAAACTTTTTAGACTTCGGAGGTTTTACTGCTTTAGATTTTCAGTAGCTAGGTAGGTAAAAAATCAAGAAAAAAGGCCCAAAATATAGATATGTTGAATTCCGAAAGGGTTTAGCATTGCCATGGTCAACTCCCCTTTCAGGGTTAACAACATCATGAAAATGGAATTTCAGAGTCTAAACTTCAATTCCAATTTTTAGACTTCTGAGATTCAAAGGTTCGTGGTCTTCATTGAGAAATACACAAAAATGAGAGTTAATTCCTAAATACCAAAATTCTCAAGTCCGAAAGGTTTCTAGTTTCGGGGTTAAACTTGACTTTGGGGTCAATGCGGAGGGAATTTTTAGATGTTCAGAGGTTCCAATTTCAGACGTTCGGAGGTCCCAGTTTTGGAGATTCATTTCGGAGTTACAACAACTTGAAGTCCAAAAGGCACAAGGTCTGAAAACTGAAATATGAATTTTAGACCTCGGAGCTTTGAGTTTCAGTGTTTCAAAACTCTAAGCCAATTTACCAATGAACAGTGCCAACAACTACTAAAGCATCAATGTCCGAAGTCCCGAAGTTTCAAAGTCTAAATTTTCAAATTTCAAAGGTTGCAAGGCATTTCGAGTTCAAACAATAGAGCCAACCAATCGCCATTAATGCAAAGATGGCACCCGAATATTCAGATGGGCATAACTTTTGACTAAGAGCTTAGATTTTCACAAGAAAGAAATTTTTGGAAATCTCTCGTGTCCTCTATATGGATTTTCCCAGGAGTTCCGTATGTCTTTTCCTAGAGCTATTAATATTTGAGATTTTTTAATCCAAAGTTGGCACAACATACCATAGAATTGAATCCATATGCTAAGCCTCTCAGGAAAGAGAAAAGACCAGTTAACCCATACATTGAGCGTCTTATGAAGAAAGAGCTAAACAAATTGATAGAGGAAATTATTATATTTCCAATCAAGCACTCAAGTTGGGTTCCCAACTTGGTATAATTCACAAAGAAGAATGGGAAAATTAGGCTATGCATGGACTTCTGAGGCCTAAATAGGGCAACTCTAAAAGACCACTACCCACTTCCTTTAATGGAGAAAATCTTATAGGTAGTAGTCGGTTCAGAGATATTTTCCATTCTAGATGGCTACTCAGGGTATAACAAGATAATGGTGAAATAATATGACCATTTCAAATGGATTTCACCACTAAGTGGGGGACCTATTCCTATAGGAAAATTCCATTTGGACTGTCAAATACTGGAGTCACTTTCCAAAGGGACATGGATATGGCATTCAAGAAGTTAATAAAAAAATAGTGCTAGTGTATCTTGACGATATCACTATGTTCTCCAAAAATGTACAAGATCACCTATTCATTTGAGACAGTATTTCGAGAGGTGTAGGAGGTTTGGGTATCATCAATCCCAAAAATGCATATTCTTGGTTCATGAAGGCAAACTCCTAGGCCATATTGTGTCAAAGGAAGTACCGATGATTGATCCGAAAGAGTTGAAGTAATTCAAGTATTGCCATTGCCAAGTCATAATAAGGATCTTCAAAGATTTATAGGAAGAATCAATTTTTTCCATAGGTTCGTACTCAAATTTCGAGTCTCTTATGTAACCAATAACGTAAATTTTGAATAAGAGCTTGGCATTAAGTGGAAAATTGAGGGTAAAGTAAGTTTTGAGGCTATCAAAGAGGCTATATCTCAAGCCCCGACTCTCATCAATCTAGAATTTTTCAAGGACTTCATCCTCTATGCCTTTGGTGATGGGGACACGATTTCTACAATCTTAGTGCAACAAACCAAAGAAGGATTTGAACAGCCGCCTTATATAGTCAAAGTTTGGAGGAACATGAAGTGAGATACTCCTTCATCAAGAAGCATGTCCTCACAAAGAATTAGGATTTTACTGAAATTTCAAGAACCTAATCTAAAACAACAAGATCCAACTACTAGTTTCCCATGCAGGAGTCAAGAAATTCATTTTGAATAAATATTTAAATGAGAAATGTGTAGGATGGATCACTCATATCATGGAATATTACATCAAAATTAAAGTCACTAAGTTGGTCCATGGAAAGAGGTTATGTGAAAACTAGCCTCGAGTCAACAGGTTGAGGCAAGCAACAAAAATGAAGTTGTTTTGGTGTTATAGGATGATCAAGAGAAAGTAAATGATAATGTGCCCACTCCTTGTTGGACTCAAAATATGATACACTTCCTAGAAATAGGACTATGCCCTCTAGAAATGAGAAAATAAAAAAGGAGATACTTTTGATTACAAGCCATTCCATATTTTCTTGTTGATGGTGTTTTGTTCAAGAAAGAAATCAATGGGATTCTATTGAGGTGCATTGGAACATGTGAATTTGAGAAGGTGTTACAATAGTTTAGCAATGGAGAGGCGGGCATTCATTTTGTTCCACAGGTAACAACTCTCAAAATAATGAAGGCGGGTACTATTGGCCCACAATGTTTAGTACCTCTATACATAGATAAATAAGTGTAAAAATATTTATTCTTCACACAAAAGTAAAAACTAACAACACTTCCATTGCATTCAATTTCATCCGACCAGAAATTTATCCAAATTCAAGCCAAGGCCATAAGTGGAATCTCATGGTAATATATTATTTCACCAAGTAAATAGAGGCGGTAGCACTCAAAGAAGCTAACGAGTCTAGCATACAAGACTTCTATGAAGGGATAGTGACAAGATTCAGCGTACCAACCAATATCATATCAAATAGTGCATTGGCATTCCTAGGTTCCAAGATCACGTAATAGGTCATTTAAGAATGGAATCTACTTGATCATGTCTTCAAATTATTACCCGCAGGGTAATGACAGAAGAGTCCATAAACAAGAGCTTGTTGAAGATCATCAAGAGGAATCTATATAAAAATGAAAGATCATAGCATAACAAGCTCAAATCAGCCTTGTGGGTTGATAGGATAACACCAAAGAGGTCAATAGGTAGCTCTCCCTACAAGTTGGTCTACAAAAAGGAAGCAATGTTACCTATATCATTGGAGCTACCTGCATTGGAGTTCATGAGGTAATTGGAGTTGTCGGAATTTGAACCAATGGAGGCTAGGTATGTAGAGTTGATGGAATTGGAAGAAATCAGAGAACATGTAGTGTAGACGATGGAGAAAGATCGGCCTTAGTCAAAAGATGGTTTGATAAGAAAGCAAGAGCAAGGACCTTTCGAAAGGGGACTTAGTTTTAAAGTGGGATGTAGACTATGCATAAAGAGGAAGGCATTCCAAATTTGATGCCATTTGGAGTGGCCGTTACATGGTTACATCATGTAAGAGTAGCAATTCCTTCTAGCTATCTAATTTGGATGGAGAGGAACTTTTGATTCCTTTGAATGAAATCTATCTCAAACATTTTACTAAAAGAGAAAAAAATTCACCCTTATAAATATTAGCCTAGGATTTTAAAATCTCTAAGTGTGTGTGCACATTGTATCTTTGTAATTTCAATTTCATTTCCCTAAGTGATTTTGTACAGTTTTGTTGCTCCCAGGTTGTATCATTATCAGAGTTCGGTGTGCCTCCATGTGAATGTTATAACAAGGAATTAGTTCATACTTATAGGAAAACAATTGCTAATTTCAGAGGAAAATAAATACAAAGCAACTAAAATCAGGTTTTGGGATAGTCCACTTCAAGAAACAAGTGAAAGCTCCAGGTCAAGACAATTTTCTACTCTCACAAATCTCATCTTAAATATTTTCTTATGAAATTTGAGAGTGTAGGCAACGAAGAAGGTTAAGGATCCATAAGTTATAAGTAGTCGGTTCAAGTTTCAAGTACAAGTTCAGTATCACGCTACCATTTATGACTCCATGCCCATTGGATACTTAAAAAAAATGATATTTCCACCTAGGGATGGTAACCCCACGAGTTGTCAAAGTGTTATCCATTTTTTCCCCTCAAGAAAAATGGACAAACATGAACTTACACACTAAGAAAATGCGAGGATTCGTTACATGTCATGGAGCTTGCATTTTAAAATTAGCCAAATAGTTTGCAAGATGGCTTATCAATGGTGATTATGTCGAGGTAAGAAATTGAAGGAAGCTCGAGTCATGTTGAGAAAAATGAGGAATTTGGAGTCCAAATTTTTCGAAAATGGCGGTTTTACGGTTTGGAGTTTTGTAGGCTGGGTAGGTAAAAAATAAATAAAAGGCCTGAAATCCCAAAATGCCAAAGTTTGAAAGGGCTCAACAATTTTGGGGTCAACGGGTCGTGAAAATGGAATTTCGAGTCCAAACTCAAAGTCCGATTTTTCGACTTTGTAGGTTTGGAGGTTTAGGGTCTTATTTGTGAAAAGCGTAAAATGAGAACTAATCCGTGAAATACCAAAATATTGAATTCCAAAAGGTTTCGTGTTTTGGGGTCAAATTTGATTTTGGGTTCAATGTAGCATGAATTTTGAACTTTTGGAGGTCCCGTTTTGAGAGATTTGTTTTGGGGTTATAGCGGTGAGAAGTCCAGAAGGCACAAGGTATGAAACCCGAAGTCCAAATTTTAGAATTCAGAGTTTCAGAGATTTGGGTTTCGGTGTTTTGGGAAGTCTCAAGTTGATTTACCAATGAACACATGCCGGTGACTTCCAAAGTGTCAATGTCTAAAATACTTCGAATTCCAAAAGAATGAATTTTCATATTTCGGAGGTTACAAAGCTCTCAAAGAGACTAAGTTATTCAAAATGAAGAAATATAGTCTACCATTTTAGAGGATGTTCTAGGTTTCTCACCTACCACAATGATGAAGTATGGGCTTCATTTCTTCTCCAACATGGCAATGTACAAGGAGACATGGGTTTTGTAGTGTCGTCCATCATTGTTATAGGTGAATTCAATATATTTTTGGGTGGTTGAAGCAATATTTTGTGCTTATTCCCTCTTTCCCTTCTCTCATTATTTATATAAATTGTATGGAGGGGCATTGTTCTAATCTTGGATAATTTTTGTTTGAACCCTCCCTTCTTCTCTTGTCTATAAGTGAATTTAAAGAGTTCAAACCTCCCATTCAAACTGTAATGCAAATTTGTGCCTCTTGGCCATTATAATGCACTGTATCAAATATTTGGAGCAATAATACAAGTATGTGGATGAATTTTGACCCTCTCTTATGTTCATTGTTTTATTTTGATCTCTCATTAAAATCTTAGTTATCTGTGCATGGTTATTGTATTACATGTTTAATGGTTTGTGTTTAATGGTTAGTGGATTCTCATCAGTGGATTGATCTATGGTGTATTTTCATCCTTCTTAATCTGATTGTGGTTTCCATCTCCATGCAAAGCAGGTGTTCAACATTCCTTTTGGTGCATCACCTCTGTTAGTTTAGGTTTAATTTCTTGTAATCTTCTTAACCCTATCTTTTTGGAAAGTTAGAGTATATTTTAGGATAAATAATCTACAATTTAGATGTGTGCATCAGAATAGAGGAATAAGAATCGGCCTTCATCCGAGAGCTTTCCCGTTCAAAAGTCCCACACTTTGGGAAAATCTCCATGTTATGCAATCAAACTGACAGTTTCAATCTATCGAGTTGCAAACAATATGGGGTTTTGTGATTAAACATCAATACTACTCTTTCACCATTAAAAATGGGGGTTTCTAAATGTACATATGTCATTTGATGTGTAGATGCAATGTACACCTCATGGAGTTTCTACCTTTACGACTCTAGTTAGTATGAAATTTCTAAGTGGCTAGTGTGTTATTAAATATCTTATGTCCTAGTTATGTTTACTATGTCTAGAGATATTACAAAAATTTTCAGCTCATGTCATGATCTTGTGGAGTGTAAAGTGTTTTACAAAGATCAAACATGTGTATGTTTATGACTTAGAGTCTTCGAGAGATACCTAGAATGGTTTCTTACATTGTGTAGAGTGTGCAAGGTCAAATTAATATTTAGGTGAACTCAAAGTCTATAGGATATCTTTTAAAATTGAGTTTAACATTTACTTGTATTCCATACAAACAAAATGGTTATATTAGAAAAATGAAGTGTGAACTTCTTTAAAGTCTAAGGCATGGTTCCTCGCAATGCAAAAATGAGTGTACGATGAAAAGGGTTTTGCGGAGAGGTGTTTCAAGTGTAGGCTTGTGAAAATATTCACAAGATGAATAATTTAACTCGAATTATTTTCTTACACTCATTTTTCATGACAATATTTAATTAATTAAAATGATACTATTTTTAATAGGATAAAAGAAGTATTGTAACATGATAGAGCTCAAAACCGATATGGTTTGGTCGAAGATTAAATTGAATATACACCTCATCAAAATCATAAATTCATTATAGTTTTGTTTTCCATTGAAAAATCATAAAATTAAAAAAACATAACACCTGATTTATAGTTTGAATGAAAATGTTATGGTTTCTAGAAGGTAGCATATTGTTTAAAGTGTATAAGAAATGAATATCCACTTTTAGAAGGTAAAATCAATTTGAAAAATAAAATACTTTAAGATGAATATCCATTTTTTGTTTCAAACAATTTCTCTCCATATTTGGTTTTAATCATTGCACCCAAGCCAAATTATATTTTTACAACACATGGGAATAAGACAATTTCATGCGGCTCTCATGTCTTCATGTGAAATTTTCAATAGCTTTATATACTTTTTTATATACTCCAAATGTTTTTTTGGAGAAAATTACCTAGTTTTAGAATATATTTTTCTAATAAATTTGGTTTCTATCATTGATTGATTTTTTACGCCCACAATTTAGTTTTTTTGACTTACATTGAATTACACATGACACTATAGGAGATCACTTAGGACTACAAACAACACAAGGTATTTTTGCACAACATTAACCCACATAGATAAAATTAAATCACTTGGTGCACATCAAGGCCACTCTATCCTTTTTTAATGACAAGACACAACATCAGGATTCAACTACAGCCTCAAATTATAGATATGATCTTCCCACAACATGATATTTTTAGGATTACACAATTATTTACTATCATGTTTCAACCTTTAACTTAGGTTCTAGAAAGACTCATAATGTGAAAATCATACATTTATTTTCCTTTTGCTAGATTTCATCTATATTATTTAGCATTTAACTTATGGTGCAACTCATTAAATAAGGATCATATACATTATTTCAATTACTTATCTAATTTTCTTCTTCATTAATAGGGTATTTATTTTCATATAAGACTACTTACCTACACACAAGGTTACTAGGTGATATCCCTAGGATTCACTCCTAAGGGCATGCATCTTGATCTTATATCATACCTTCGTTACGTAACAGAACAAGGGTAATTCCAAAGGATGGGAAGGTCACATTTTTTTTTAGTATTTAGGGTCACGTTACTTCTACTCATTTATAAACTAATAGTTGATTTAGCATACAATTAAGTATTATACGAAATAAATTCTTTATCCATAGCAAGAGGGTTTAACCCCATCACAAGGAAGATCATGTTTCACTTTCAGATGGAATAACATCCCACGATTACACTTTCTAAGGTGAAGCATCATTTGAAAGTTTACTATAGCTATGCTCCAATAATTAGTTAAGGATTCAAAGGCTCTAAGCATGTAAACATACTGCCTTATTGTTTTGTTTCTCGATTACGTTTCCTGAGTATCATTTTATGTCCAACGTAAGAGGGTTTTCCCTAACTAGGTTCATCCACCTTTTGTAATGAATTGTATAGTTTATTTATTAATAAGGGAATTTGTATCCTCATGAGACTACTAGTCCATGTTATAGGGGATTTGTCTCTAAGAACATGATCACATAGTTTCACATCATGCAACTATTGCATACAAGGAAAAATGGGAGAACAAGATGGAGTATTCCATTGTTTAAACAATTAAAGTTTGAAATAGATTTTACACAACGTGGATCCCTTTTCTCACCACAAGATGGTTTAAACATGTTATAAGAATGACCTAATATTCACCTTTCTCCAAGCACATCATCTTATGGTTACGTTTTCACAAACTAATCATACACTAAAATGTGGTTAAGTTTCACAATTAACTCTTAGTATTGCACCATAGAAGAAAGAAAATAATAAAAATTAGGTATTGAGTTCATTTATGATCCCAAATATTACAGGTGAATTCCAAGGTTAGTTGGCAATCTTCACCACCTATCACTCTTCACTTTACATGTGTTTCCAAACAAGATGGTTTACACCATGTTTAATGTTTATTTCCTATGGCTCCTTACCCCAAGAGAACACATTCTTCTTACTACACACCCAAATATCATTCCTATGAGGGGATGCCATAGACCAAAACAAAGTTTAACCATGTCATTCTTAAAATCTGGGTTTATGGAAATGTTGCTAAGCATGCAGGCTAGGATGGAAATCTCAACTTGGGATCTTATCTACTTAACTAGAAGGTGTCATCGAGTGTAAAGATTTAATTTTATCCTAAGGTTTTAGTTTCCTATGTTAAAAAGAATCACACATGATGAATAGTTATGCGGGAATTTTATACTAGGGATGATTATTTTGTTTAGATGTCATTATTACATTTTTATGGTAAGAACAAAACACAACAATTATTTGATATCAATTGCACAATCGGAATCGCACTATAAGTTATTAAATTCAATTTCACTTAACACAATAACAAAATTTTACAATATAAACTTGGGATCAAATTAACACCCATATTTAGATGAAAATTTCTTGTAAACAATAGCATCTTTAAAATGTTACAAAACTTCACTAATAAACCTTTCAATACTTTGCAAAATGTTTAACTATCCTCTATAATTTAACTTAAATTATATATCCAAGCCCCCTTTTCCATATATAAATATGACTCAAAAGAACACCTATAGTTAAATGCACATTTCCCAAAGCACCCCTAAATCTAGCATCTCATTCATATTACCAAATTTCAATAATAAGTATTTCATGTAACATAGCAATACATAAATATTTATTTCCATTAACATACATAAATTACAATAATATACAATATATATCACAATGATGTCGTTTCACCATCTTACTTGTCTTCTCGTAAAAGCATGTGAGTATGAAATCAATGATATATCACCGGCATGGAAACCACCTATATCCAACTTAATTAAAGTTTTTATTTTCCCATTTATGTAATGATAATAATTTGCATTCGAAAGGAGAGGGTTAGACACATATATTCATTTCACTTCATTTCTTAACCAATGAGAGATAAAGAGATAGCGATGAAAGAGAAACAAGTTTTTCTAAAAGTCAAATTTTGCACAATAAGACAAGATATTGAGTTTCATGCAATTATATAAGTGTCATGTTTTCATGCTGATTTTCTAGTTTGGTTAGGGTTTTACAGTAATCCTTAAAGTTTTCCCTCCTAAATGCGAAACATCCAAAATTTGACTCAAAGCTAAGAAAGTGCATTTAAAAGTGTCTTTCGATAAAAAAATTCATGATGGGTGAATTCCTACAAGTCCACCTATATAAAAAAATCCATATGGATTGACGAGATCCAAAACTAGAAAATGGTGAACAATTAGCGAATGATTTTCTGGAGCCACCGGTAGTAGAATCGGTCAAGTTACAACAACAACCAATTTTAGCTCGAGGGCTACAAAACCTCAACCAAAAATTCCCTTCGATAGATGAATGTGCAATGGAAAATTTACTACATGATCTCCTATATATGGAGAATTCACTAGAGTCAATGGAATTGAGAAATGACAAATGGGTTGCAAATGACGACATGTTTTCTAGAGCCATCGGTCATAGTTGAGCCATTTTGACCTAGTTCAATAATGACCCGAGGCCTAAAAGCTGTTGGATCAGGAGAAATGTAAAATGTCTGAATGGTATATTGAATGTACGAGGGGGAATAAATACAAAGAGAAAGTGGTTAGGAGGAGTAACCGCCTGTAACCAATAAATAATGTATTAAATATGCCAACATTCCCCCCCTTAATATATTGTTTTTACAAATCTACCCCAGATTCATCGTCTTGTTACGTCGTGACATGTCCTATTTGCTTCTTGCAACAAGGACTTTGTCTGGATTTTCTTGAATCTCTCAGAAATATGTGCTCTCATGAAGAATTGAGCTCAAAAGCTCAAATGTGTGGTGCACCACCTGATGTGCTGAGGGCATTTAATCTCACATTTGTCATCTGGATCGACACAACTCTTCTCCGTCTATATGTCGAATAAGACTCAGTCCATTATGTCCTCGGATTGCAAGTTTTGGAGACTGGCAAAGAGTAGATACCGATGCTCTTCGGTTCTCTCAAATGCGGCACGTCTCTATGGTTTCTTGCAATGTTGCTAACATCTCTGGGCATGACTATCATGCTCTCGGACATTGCACGGGATCATAGGTTGGTTTTTCACTTTCATCTTTGATAGCATTATAAATAATTTGATGAATGAATGAAGGGGTTTAATATCATTTTGTTCCGATTTCATTCAAATAAATTCCACATGTCTCCCGATCTTTTGTATGATGCGCTTGCTAATGTATTGCATTGTCTGGCGAACAATAGTTGAGAAGATGTTGGGGAAGGAGTCTACCAATGCACACTGGTTTTGGTGGTCGATGCCACTCATGTCAAACTCCACACAGTCTTTGATAAGTTGGTCAGTGGTCATTGCCACATGCTCTCTTCTCCCTCTTTGGTGATTGATTCTTCTTTTTGAATTCTTGAACTATGGGCTTGTACCACGGGTATCCTCCTCTGAGTACGCTCACACGCCTGACTATTTACTCTTCTGGTCACTGTTGTTTCCTCACACGCCGAGAAATGGTCATTGATGGGATAACTCGCAGGCGGACTTGGATCAGTTTAATGATCGATGCCACATTGCCAGACATGAAATACAACAACAGAATTCTCCATGTTGTCGCTGCGCACAGGTATGGTCTTCTTATTTTGTTTGAAGCGGTTATATTTCATAACTGTCTTCTTCAAGACAGTTATCCCCTCTCTCTTCGAAGATAACTGTGGAGATGAATGAAAATCCAAATTTCATTCACCCTTCCATCGTACTCGAATGGGGAATTGTCTGCTACGCTGTAGAGAAAGTGAGGGTTCCCATGGTGAGCCACTCAGATTCTCCTGCAACTCGACGTCTCCTCTCCAAAGTTGTAAACAAGCACTCTGAGTCTCCACTCTGAATCTCCACGCACAGGTTCAGGCGCTGCAAACCACGCGGGGCTCCTCCAATGCCAAATACTCTCTTCGAATCGCTACATGCACTTCATGCTTCCTTGTCGCCTTTACACTGCTACTGAATCCATCATTGGTATGGTGATTTGGCAACTCAATACTTTGCTGATCAAGATGTATTATGTGCTGGTCGCATAACAGACTTCCAACAAAGCGCCAAAGGAGAATGCTACATGTTTACACGCACAGGTCACTCCCACAGTGCAATGGGTCGCAAGTGAAACTGTTCTTTCACGCAGATTCAACCAAAATAGGAAACGACTCCATGAAAGTGCGCAGGCCTCCAATAATCTTTTCCACGTAGGTGAGGAAGTGATGGGTCTGCAAGAATTGTTTCCTACGCAGGTGTTTGGTGCTCTACAGGCTGTCTTCCTCCACGCGCAGCACATACAGGAGCATCAATGTCAAATCCTCCAATGTAGGTCTGCAGTCAAGGATGGCAGTGCTCAACTAAATTTCCACGCAGGAGGGGAAGCAGCGGTTTCAAGCAGGTCTCCATCCTTTATCTTCACGCTTCCACGCTCCTGCTTCCACGCCGCTCTGATACCAATGTTGGATCAGGAAATGTAAAATGTCTGAATGATATATTGAATGTACGAGGGGTGAATAAATACAAAGAGAAAGCGGTTAGGAGGAGTAACCGCCTGTATCCAAACTAACCAATAAACAATGTATTAAATATGCCAACAAAAAACCTTTTCCAAACTATCTAGAAGATTTTTTTCCCCAAATTGAAGGTTACAATCAATTATCTATCAAAAATACTAGAGGTTTGTGAAGGTGGATATGCATTTCGTTGTTCAGGATTTGAATGGTGATTCAAAATGAAAGCCAACTTTTCAGTTTTGGAAGCTTCCTAAAAGTTTGAAACGCGAGTAACAGAATCCTAAAAGAGTAGAGAAGAGAGTGTAGATGGTCAAAAGAGGTCGAGATAATGCTTGATATGACTCTCTACATAATAAGGAACACATACGATTCTTGAAATCTCTTTTACATGCCAAGTATTTAAATGTGGTGTTTTTTTTCTAAGGTTGTCATTAAATGAAAAAAGGTTGTGTTTAGTTAATGAATCATCTAACTTTCACCATTACCCACGTACATGAGCACCTATTTATACTTCTTTGGGTTAACGACATATCGATTGTGGTAGCAATCTCGTTTGATGGTCAAATAGTAAGTCAGTTACGCAAACCACAAGGTGTAGTTTCATTATTTTTAACTATTTAAGTTTGGTCAAATATCCAATTGTATAATTATCCAATGGTTTAATATTATATTAAAATACAAATGAATAAATAAAATATGATATTTATGGAAGATGAAGGTAAGGAGATCATGCATGTTTAGAACAACACGGTAAACAGGGGCTCCACGGTCCACCATAATTTCATGAGACTTCAAAACTCCTTTTGGCATTCCATCAAGTGGTTTCCATGCACTGGGAAACCCATCCACTCTCCTCTACTCAAACATCCCCTAATTTTCTTCAATGAAACCATTTGTGCACATCCCCAAGATGAATCAATTCATGAAACCTATTTCTTTGGGGGATTCTGGTAAACAGTTCACGTTCTATGTGCATGCTCCAACATTTGTAAACATGTAAACCATGGAACTTGTAATTACAACATGTGACAAAACCCTTTTTCATTAGATATCCACCATGTGCCAAAGATATTATTTATCAAACCCATTTTTGTAAATCGAACATCATTGCATTCCATAAGAGGATGTCTAGCCGAGAATGGTTGGCTCTAAGAAAAAAAAGGGTTTCACGTAAATGAGGAGAGGAAGAGACAAATATCAGAGATACATATGTGGGATAGCAAGAATTCACTTTGAATTTATGAATCAATACAACTACTCTACATAAAATATAAAGAGAAGGAAAAAAACAAAACCACTTTATCAAGGCTATAGTGCACATAGAATATGTGCTTAGATAAAAAAAAACAACTAAACACAAATACAAATGAAGCACCTCCATATGCCCATGTTTTCTTATTTTTTCGAATACAACAACAAAACATCGATGTAGCAGAAAAACCTCTCATAGACATCGAACAACTTTAGATACATATATAGATCTAGATTATTCTATGCGTATATAGCATGATCATAATACTTGCGCGCCATGACCATGTTTCTAACTCGGCATTTTCACAACTCCATTTCTGCATTCCCAACTACCATTGCATAACAAGATCATGCATTGGTGAGGCATTTTTTCACTCAAACCCTACATACACATTGCATACATGTCTACCAAGCCATTTGCAGCTACCACATCAAGAAAAATCCATCTATCTTATATGATTTGATGGATGTTCATGCCCTGCTTTCAAAGTTCCCTATTTAGCAAGACTTGGGAGGACATTGTCAAATGTTGGAGACCCGTTTTTGCATAGGTGAAAAAATGTGACTGTCTCATGAGGGAATCTATATCTTCTATACAATGTTGTAAATCATCTCCCATGAGAAGTTGTCTCATTATTTCATTTTTCAAACATTGTTACTATCTAATTACTACTAGATATCGAATGTTAACTTGGGTTGCACCTTTATTCATGCCTAGGATCCCAATAAATTGCTTGAATTATTGTGCAAGGAAATGAAAAGTTAGAAAATATGGTAGGAAATAGATGTGATATCTAATCTCCTTCCAAATCCCACATTCACTTGTCCACTAATGCACTACTTCATTTTTTTAAAAAAAAAAAAAATTTGTGTGTGTTTAATGATGGGAACTACAAATTTCCTTATGGTGGTGTTATCTCAGAATACATAAGCACATTGAAAAACTAATAAAACTTTTGACTTGTTAAATATCTTTCAAAATTTCATGAATAACATTAATTGATTGATATATCTTTAGATATAATCTAAAAATAGTTGTCAAAATAAAAACAAGTCATGATTTCCTTGGTTGAAAAATCATATTTCCTTTTTACAAGTTTTCTATTACTTAATTAATTATTTTTCTTTTTATGAAAATTACCTAAACACCCATCCTCTTTTGTTATCCTTGCATAATGTATCCATAATGCAAAGTTTCTAATGAAATCTAACTCTCCAAATCATATGCACATAAATTATTATTAATAAACAAAAGTCTACACTTTATCATGGAAATACTACCTTATTCCACATTATGAAACTTTTTTGATCTCTAGAAGATACTATAAAATTTTTACCTCCTTTTGATTTTCCACAAAAATAAATACAAAAACATGAAAAGTAATTTCTAAATTATTTTTAGTTTATGTAGATTTTTTGAGAACCCAAATGCTCCAACATCACCTACTATGAAAAAAATTCCTCAATTACTCTAATTCTATCAAAAATAACTATGAATCCAATATTCTTTGTTGAAACCCTAATCTTAGCTATAATCCTTGAAAAATGCATAATAATGAGGGATGTCAATGGGGAATTGTGTTATCTTTTCACGTGTAATTTTTAATAGCCTTTTATAATTTTTAATATAACTCCAAAAGTTTTTGTGGAGAAAATTACGTACTTTTAGAGTATATTTTTTCTAATAAATTTGGTCACTATTATGTATTGATTTTGTAACACCCACAATTTACACACACAAATACAATACTAAAATACTTTGGAATAAATATATATTTTGAATTACATTGAAGTACACATGACACTACAAGAGATCACTTAGGACTACAAAAACACAAGGTATGTTTGCACACACATTAACCCACTTAGATAACATGAAAACATGTGGTGCACATCAAGGCCACTCTCTCCTTTTTTTTTAATGACAAGGCAAAACATAAAGATTCAACTACAATATACACTTATAGATAGGGTCTTCCCACGACATGATATTTTTAGGATTACACATTTATTTACTATCATGTTTCAACCTTTAACTTAAGTTCTAGAAAGGCTCATAATGTGAGAATCATACATTCCTTTTCCTTTTTGCTATATTTCCTCTATATTGTTTAACATTTAATTTATGGTTAAAATCATTAAATAAGGATCATCTACATTATTTCAATTACTTTTTAATTTTCTTGTTCCTTAATAGGGTATTTATTTACACACAAGACTACTTAACTATACACAAGTCTACTAGGTGACATCCCTACGATTCACTCCTAAGGGCACGCATATTTATCTTATATCATACCTAAATTACACAACAAAACAAGGGTAAATCCAAATGATGTGAAGGTCACATTTGTTTGTTTAAGGATTTAGGGTCACATTACTTTTACTCATTTATAAATTGATAGTTGATTTAATATACAATAAGTATTATAGGAAATAGGTTCTTTATCCATAGCGAGAGGGTTTAACCCCATTACAAGGAATATCATGTTTCACTTTCCGATGGATTAACATCCCATGATTACACTTCCCAAGGCCAAGAATCATTTTTCATTTTACTTTAGTTATACTCCAACAATTATTTAAGGGCTCCAAGGCTCTAAACATGGCAACATACTACCTTATTTTCTTGTTTCTAGATTAGGTTTCCTAAGTATCTTTTTTGCGTCCAACCTAAGAGGGTTTTCCTAACTTGGTTCATATACCTTTTGTATTGAATTGTATAGTCTATTTGTTAATAGGGGCATATGTATCCTCATGAGAGTACTAGTCACTATCATAGGGGATTTGTCTTTAAGAACATGATCACATATTTTCACATCATACAACCATTACATACTAGGACAAGTGGGAGAGCAAGATCAAGTAGTCCATTGCTTAAAGAGTTAAGGTTTGCAATAGAGTTTACGAACGTGGATCCCATTTTTCTCACCACAATATGGTTTAAACATGTTATAAGAACAACCTAATTGTCACCTTTCTCAAAGCACATCATCTTATGGTTACGTTTTCACAAACTAATCATAGACTAAAATGTGGTTAAGTTTCACAAATAACTCTTAATATTGCACTATACAATCTAGAGGATAATAGAAATTCAGCATCGAGTTCATTTATGATCCCAAATTTTACAAGTGACTTCCAAGGTTAATTGATGGTCTTCGCCACCTAATACTCTTCAATTTGAATGTGTGTGTGACCAAGAGGATTTTAAACCATTTTTAATGTTGGTTTCCTATGGGGCCCTACCTTACGAGATCGCATTATCCTTACTACACACCAAAATATCTATCCTATGAGGGGCAACATACACTAGAACAAAGTTTAACCATGTTGTTTCTAAATTCTAAGTTTACAATAATGTTGTTAAAAAAGTAGGCTAGGATGGAAATATCAACTTGGGCTCTTATCTACTTAACTAGAAGGTGTCATCGAGTGTAAAGATTTAATTTTATCCTAAGGTTTTAGTTTCCTATGCTAAAAATAATCACACATGAAGAATAGTTATGCACAAATTTTATACTAGGGATGATTGTTTCATTTAGATCTCTTTATTACATTTCTTTGGTAAGAACACAACACATCAATTATTTGATAATCAATTGCACATGTGGAATTGCACTATAAGCTATTAAATTTAATTTCTCTTAACACGATAACCAACTTTTACAATACAAACTAGGGATCAAAAATATGTCACCCATGTTTAGGTGAATATTTCCCTTAATCACTAGCATCTTAAAAATATTACTTCAAAAATGTTGAAATATACTCTACAATTTCACTTAACTTATATATCCAACCCAATTTCTCCATAGATAAATAGGACTCAAAAGAACACCTATAGTCAAATGCACATTTCTCAAAGCACCCCTAAATATAGCATCTCATTCATATTACCATATTTCAAAAATAAGTATTTACTATAACATAGAAATACATAAATGTTTCTTTCTATTAACATACATAAATTACAATAATATACAATGAATCACAACTACACCATTTTGCCATCTTACTTGCATCCTGCAAAACCATGTGAGCATGAAATCAACGATAAATATCTGACTTGGCATCCACCTAGATCTAATATAGTTAACGTATTTTGTTTCCCATTTATATAATGATAATAATTTGCATTTGAAAGGAGATGGTTAGAGACATATATATTTTTTATTTCATTTCACTTCATTTCTTGACCAAGGAGAGAGAAAGAGATAGGGAAGAGAGAGAAACATTGTTTTTTCTAAAAGTTAAATGTCACACAATAAACTACAACAAAGAGTTTAATGTTATTATCTATAAGTTTCAAGAGTTTTTCAAGCCTATTTTCTAATTTGGTTAGGGTTTTCGGCCATCCTTAACATTTTCCCTCATAGTTCCAAAATTCCAAATTTTTACTCGGAGAGGCTAAGAAAGTGCATTCAAAAATTGTCCTCCGATAAGAAAATCCATGATGGATGAATTCCTATGATATAAATATATACCAAAAATCCACAGGATTGATGATATACAAAACTGGTGAATGATGAACAATTAGTAGATTGATTTCCTGAGACCTACGGTCGGAATTGGTCAAGTTCAGCAACAACTAATTTTAGCTCAAGGGCTAAGAAAACCTCAACCAAAACTTCCCTTCGATAGATTAGAGTGAAATGAAGAATTTCCTACATCCTCTCCTATACGGGAGAATTCACCGAGTTAACGAACTAAGAAATGATAAATGGGTTGTAATTGGCAATGAGTTTTCGGAGCTACCGGTCATAGTTGAGCTAGTTTGACCTAGTCGAATAATGACTGAGGCCTAAAAATAACCTTTACTAAACTATCTAAAAGAGTTTTTTTCCCCAAACCAAAGGTTTCAATTGATTTTCTTGGAAAAATAGTAGATATTTGTGAGGTGGATAGGAATTTTGTTGTTCGGGGTTCGAAGGTGGTTGAAAATGAAAGCCAACTTTTCATTTTGGAAGCTTCTTAAAATTATGGAAGGGAGTAATAGGCATCGAAGAGGAGTGAAAAAGAGAGTGCAAACGGTCAAATGAGGTGTAGATAATTCTTGATGTGACTCTCTACATAACAAGGAACACATACGACACTTGACTTCTCTTTTACGAGGCTCAAAATGTTGTTTTGCAAGTCTCTGAATGTGGTGTTTTTATTCTAAGGTTATCGATGAAACAATAAAGGTTGTGTTTAGTTAAATGAATCATCAAAATTTCTCCAGACTACCCATGGACACGAGCACCTATTTATAATACTTTGGCTTAACACCATATCAGATTTTGGTAGCAATCACTGTTGATGGTCAAATAGTAAGTCGGTTACGCAAACCACAAGGTATAGTTTCATTATTTTACAATGTTTAAGTTTGGTTGAATCTCCAATTGTATAAGAATCCAGTGGTTTAATATTCTATTAAAATACAAATGAAGAACCAAAATACAAGATTTTTGGAAGATGAAGGTAAGGAGACCATGCCTTTCCATGAATGGCTCAGTGAAAGAGGGGCTCCACGCAGGTCAACCAGCATTTCATGAGACTCCAAAACTCCTTTAGGAATTTTGGCAAGCAGTTTGGTCCACTTGGAATACCCATCCACTCTCCGTTTCTCAAACGTCTCCTAAGCTTCTTAAACAAAACCATTTGTTCACATCCCCAAAATGAAGCATTTCATGAAACCTATTTCTTTGGGGAATTACACAAACAATTCACGTTCTATGTGCATGGTCCAACATTTGAAAACATGTAAACCATGACACTTGCAATTACAACATCCGACAAAACCCCTTTTAATTATGTTGTGATGGATATCCACGATGTGCCAAATCTATTATTTATCGGACCCATTTTATAAACTTAAAATCTTGGCACTCCATAAGAGGACGTCTTGCTCAGAGTGGTTGGGACTAAGAAAACAAAGGGTTTCACGTAGTTTAGGAGAGGAAGAGACAAATCTCACGAGAGATATATGATGGATAGCAAGAAGGAACTTTCAATTTTGAATCAATAAAATGCTCCACTTAAAATATAAAGAGAAGGAAAAAAAAAAAGAACTATCAAGGCTATAATGCATGTAGAATATGTGCTTAGAAGAAGAAAAAAACAACTCCACACAAATGGCTATAAATTAACCTAGACTCTATGACCACGTTTTCTTCTTTTTTAATACACCAACAAAATTTCGGTAGAAACAAAACCTCTTATAGACATTAAACAAATTCAGATATAGATATAGATCCAGATAAATCTATTTTTATATTGCCTAATCGCAATACTACCTCCGTGACAATTTTTGTAACTAGCATTTTCAAAAACCCATTTCTGTATTCCGAACTACCATTGAAGAGTAAGATCATATGTTTATGAGGCATTTTTTCACTCAAACCATATGTACACATTGTGTATGCTAGAAAAATACACTACTAACAAGGAAGTAAAATACCAATAATCATACCTCCTCCTTCGCGTTCCGTAGCAAACCTCAGAATGGGCTAGGAAACTTGGATTGAGCCCTGATTTTGTGATATGTAGGTGCTTTTCTTCAAGATGGAGCAAGGCCTTCCTGCAACAACGATCCTCTTACTTTGCACTGGATGGGAAAAAGGATTATGAGGCTATTTTGGCATTAGGACGAGGCAAAAGGATGTTCTTTGCTCAAAGGATGCAAGAACTTAGATATGGCATGCAAGCTTATTCTCCATGTGTTTAGAGGGGAGGGTAAGGTTGTATTTATAGCCTGGGGGAGTGATTAACTTAGATTAATTTAAGTAATCATGGTTTGAAAATGTGGGCAAGATTAGGTGAGTGGTTTGAAAATGTGGGCAAGATTAGATGAGTGGTTTGAAAATGTGGGCAAGATTAGATGAGTGGTTTGAAAATGTGTGCAAGATTAGATGAGTGGTTTTGAAATATTTTTAATTCATAAGTGGAGGATTAGGTGAGTGGGGACCACGAAGGGTGGGTGAGGATTTGAATTTAAATTTTTAATTCAATAATGGAAAAACATGGAGAATAATGACATGTGATGAGGATTAGATTATTTTTTGGATTTTGAAATGGATAATTAATCAAATTATATTTGATTAATTCGAAATGTATTTTTGTGGGAAATGAGGAAGGGGAATTAATTGATTTAGGATAGATGTGAAATTGGGGTGTCTACACATTGCATACATGTTTTACTGAGCCACTTACAACTAGCATATCTAGAAAAATTCCTCTATCTTTTAAGCTTTGATGGATGTGTTGAGTACGCAAATTGATTTTCCTTTGCAAGTGAGAAGCATCAAAGATTTAACATGAATCCTAGAGACAGGATAAATAATCATGTATGTAGTTTTGTAGCCGGGAGGTGATTTAGGCGGCTCTTTGTCACTTAGATGTTGGAGAAATAGATAGCACCTTCGAAAATATTTGATCTATCCTCACTAATTTAGGTTGTGCCTTTCAACCATGGTGAGAGGGCCAATTTTGTAACCTCTGCTGGTTAAGGAGAATGAATATATCCTTCTTTGCACAAATTCAAAAGGAAACCTTGGGAAACTATGATTAATGCACCATAATTTAACTCTCACGAGTTGTCACTTCTAAAGAATGGTGATATTTTCTAAACAAGGTTAAGGTTACTAAAGACATTATGGAATCCCGATTGCTTTTGCATATTTTGGCGAGTAGAAGTTATTCATTTGTGGACATACAGGGGCAAATCGGGGTAGTTCGGGTAGATTTCATTGTTTTTGAATAATATTTGGTGGGATATTGAGTAGGATAAACTTAATTTTTCCAGATCTTTGAGAACCTTCACAACAATTGGAAAACTAAATGATTGAATGCTTGAGAATAGCTAAAATATTCCTTCAACTAGAGGGTGTGCATCAATGGAGGCCCGATTTTCATGGTTTTACACAATCTCCAAGAATTTAACATGAAGGCTAGAGATAAAGACTCAATAAAACATTAAAGAACCTTGGTTCTTCACGCCTAAGATACACTCAAAGGCTTACAAACAATTTTTATCAACAAAATTATAGAAAAGTGATTTTAAATTTATTATCTCATTACCGGAAGAAGGCTCTTCTTGTAACAAAATTGCAAATACCACTAAACTATCGGAGGGACAAGATCCTTTGTGATTCAAAGGGATTTTAACACAAAATTGCAATAGGAAAAAGAAATACTATTTGCAAACATTCTGAAATAAAGCAGATACAAATTTTCCCAAGATTAACACATATTAATTCAAGGTTGATTAGATTCATCGGAAGGGTAAGGTTTCTTGAACAATCTCGAGCTTGTCAATGGTCAGCACACTTACAACCAACTTGACATGATCAAATCTAAAACATAAGAGATTAATAGGTTTCTCGAGATGGTCTCTCGGAAGATGGGATTTCTCAAATTTTCTCCTAAGAATTACAACCCCTACAATTTGCATGACTAAAACATGCTTTTAATAGCACTCAATTTACATCCAAGCTTTCCCCCCAAGAAAAGATTATTTGAGGAACATTTTTCTGTTACATCTTTGATCATGATTTGCAGAAAACGAAGTTTAACAACTTTGCAACAAAAGTTTCTAGTTGTTCAAAAAGGTGAATCATTACAAATATCTCCATCATTTTTTTAACTGGGGCACCCAGTCATTCCCTCTAGTAACACGTTTTTCATCCTTTGCGCCTGCAACCCCCATCATTTCATCCTTTTCCCATTATTTCCTCTACAACTTTTCCTTGCATCTAGATTCTCTAGTAATTCACTTTTTTGCAAGTTCCCGAGAAATTCCAACTTCAAAATAGAAGCTTTTACATTCCTTGGATTCACAAATTAAGCTCTAAATCCATTCAATTGCACTTTGCAGACAAAAATGACAAGGAATTTCATTAGAAAATGATGAAAAACAATACGTATTCTCTTCTCTAGGAGTCTCAGAGCAAGAATGGCGGTAAAATCAGATGCAATGCACAACAATCGTTGATTCTACCCTTTCTCAACTTTAGATTAGGGTCATCCACGTGGAAAAATCTGATTCGAATCAGGCCTAGTGTTTCCTTTTACATTTTATGACTTTTGGAGAAAAGCGCAATTTTCAAATTTTGCCCCACCCTCCGCCTTTGAATCGGGCTTGACACGTGGCTTGATCTGGGCCTTTGATGGAGTCACGGCTCATTTATGCAATTTTACCCTTTTTAACAAAAAGGAAAAATTTCCAATTTTCCTCTACCGACCCACCTTCCCGATTTTATCTTTTGATGTGGGCCCTAGCGGAGTTGTGGGTCAATTTATAACTTTTCTCCTTTTTTACAAAAGGGAAAAAAACTTCAAAACACCCCAGTGACTTGCCTTCCACTTCTAACTTTTAAAATATGCCACATGTCCTTCTTTGAGGTCAAAGTTAGACTTTTTCCCTGTGGGGTTGAGAATCCATTTATAGCTTTTCTCCCTTTTACAAAAGGGAAAAAAAAATCAAAATGCCCCCGCGACCCGCCTTCCACTTCTAACTTTTGAAATATACCACGTGTCCTTCTTCGAGGGTCAAAGTAAGACTTTTTCCCTGTGGGGTTGCGATCAATTTATAACTTTTCTCCTTTTTACAAAAGGAAAAACACTTCAAAATGCCACAGTGACCAGCCTTCTGCTTCTAACTTTTTAAATATTCCACGTGTCCTTCTTTGGGGTCAAAGTAGGACTTTTTCCCTCCGGGGTTACGGATCAATTTACAACTTTGCTCCTTTTTTACAAAAGAGCATAAAAATTCAAAATGCCCCAAAGACCCACCTTCCGCTTCTAAATTTTTAAATATGCCACATGTCCTTCTTTGGGGTCAAAGTAAGACTTTTTCCTTGCCTCTTCATATTTTTGGATAGCCATTAGAGACTATCGGGGACATGGGGCCAATTTGATAATTTTTACAAATGTGACCAAAGTGGAAAATTTCACCAAAAAGACCCTCCTGGCCATATCCAATCAAAAATTAACATGTAGTTGAAGATGCTGAGATATAATTTGACAGGAAAACCCACCACAAATAGTAAGATGCAGGGGAACTTCACCATTTGTGCCCGAATGAATCTTTCTTTAAGGAAAAAGAATTTTGAAATGATACAAGGCCCAAATGTGATCCATGACTATGGAAGAATCGTCAACAACATATAAGTGAAGAAACCCTTTCACGAATCCATTCGGGGAAATTGAAAATATGGCAGAGCCCGCAGATTAAAGAATTTTTAGAGCAAACGGGGTGAGATAAAATTGAGCACCAACAGGATGTCCATGCCCTATTTTAAATTTCCCTATTTGCCTCAACTTGGGAGGATTTTTCAAAGTTTAGATACCCATTTGTTATATAGGTGAAATAGTGTGACTATCTCGTGAGGAATGTACACTTTCGCAAATCATCTCCAATGAGAAGTTGTCGCATTCTTTCATTTGGTCAAACATTTTTACTATCTAATTACTACTAGATATCCAACATTAACATGGGTTGTGTCTTGAGTCACACCTAGGATCCCAATAAATTTCTTGAATTATTGTGTAAGGAAAAGATAAGTCGAGAAAAGCCGGGAGGATACCCATGTGCTTTTAATCTCCTTCCAACCCACATCCACTTGTCCGCCAACACACTTCTTCATTTTTTTAATTATTATTTTGTTTTTGTTTAATACTGGGAACCCCATTTCCATCCACTGTATAAGATCATCTTCGCCGATGCGACACACCACCATGGTAGATAAGGTGGATGAAAAAATGATAAAGATAACAATGACAAGTTCTGTTTAAGGAGAAAATCTTGTCGCTTAGAACAATATCACAAGAAGTCAAGAATTTTTATCAATTTCTTAATGTTCTATAAAGATTGGTAGTTAGTTATCTTTTACTTTATTACTCGGTTAGTATTTTAATTTATAGTACTTCTTAATCTATATCTCTTAATGTTTCATTGATTTAAGATTTCAATTTATTTATTTTTGTGGTTGCCCAACAGAAATTGATATCAAAATACCACACTAGGGCCAAACACAACACTATTAGTTCATAATACATCATGATATGTACGTTCAAAACTATATCACATCAAAAGAACTCAACCAACCCATGAAAGAACATACATAGTCTACACAACATATTACTTTTCCTACACATGTCCGTGACAAAAATGTACTCTCAACATAGGCATACTATAACACATGGAATTCCCAATAGGTACACATACAAATGTTTCACACAAATAGAACCCATAATTATAGCTACATAGTGTCAAGATGGAGATAATATCACAAAACATAAACCCGAATCACAAGAGTACACATAAATCATAACATGAACTACATACACATCCCAAAACATCACAAAACAACTCCATATACCTCCCAAAGAATCACAAACAACTACATATACCTCTTAAAGCATCATAAAACATCTCCATGTACCTCTAAAGGCTACATCCAAATACACAAATCTCTTATCCCCCTCAAATATCTTATCATTCCCTCATGTAGAATTTAAAAAGATAAAGCAATAGATTTCTCTTATCCCTATCTTAAGTCTTTTATCAGTCCCTCAAATCTCTCTTATCACTCCCTTGTGTAGAATATACAAAGATAAAGCAATAAATTTCTCTTATCCCTCCCTCAAGTCTATTATCTCTCCCTTAAAGAGGTTGATCACCCTATAGGCCCTAGGCACACAGAGTCCAGACACCCCTAACCCAAGTGACATAATAACTCATGGTTCAAAACCCACTAGTTATCTCTGCTACTACTTTGGGTGTAACCCCATAAAATGAAGTGAGACCATAGTTTTAACCCCTCCATGGTGAATCCCATGACCCTATTCCAACACATTATGAAATTATAATTAGGACAACAATCCATTTTAAATGCCAAGTGTAAAAAAACCCAAGCCTTGGGCTAGACTATTAAAAAAATTAAACTTGAAATGCCAATTTAAAACTAAGCAAAGCAAATGGCTAATATCTATAGTTAGTGGAAAATCTGCATGTTAGTGCAACAACCAAATAAAATTCCCAAAATATAAGAACACATCAATCAAGAAAACTGTTGGTTTTGAAAAGAAAAGATATAATGATCAATTTATGAATAAAATACATATGAGAAATAACACATTACAATCACTATGTGGCCTCATATAACCACCAAAGGGGTACTCATCGAGTTCTTAGCACTTGGATATCGAGCCTCATCTTGCAAAATAAAATTACAAATAATACATCTTTCATAATCACATCCTAAGTCATCCCTCCATACTCCCACAAGGCTCAACATAGTCAAAATGACATAATATTGTTCGATGGAAAACCTAACATGAAATCGCAGAGACGCTAGTTTGTATAAGTTGAGCCTAATGTGGTGTGCATCGATAATATATTGAGCAAGCTCAAGTATAATAAACATATAGATGTGGGTTTTCAGCCTATATAAGACTCTATTTCCTCATTTGTACTCAACCTAAGGTTATGAAAACCTGGTCTACGCATCCTCTCTCCACACATACACTCTTAACGATTGTTCTCCTTAGGGTCGTTTGGTATAATCTTCACTTCATAACACATAACTACATCACTAACACAATGGTGATTCACATACATTAACCATAGCATATTACACATGGTATATACAAAGGGTATAAAACAATCATTACTTTCATGCATTAAAACACATCACGTTTTCACATAATGCACCTAAAGTGAAACTAATATACAATTGGGGTCATACGATTATCATATGCCCCAAATTCACAACATGAACCATGACATATTAGACAAATTATATGTAAGGTGAACACGGTGAATAACATTACGACATACGATTAATTGCATTATAACATGGTGACAAACATGATTCATCACAAAGCAAATGGCGAAATCACGATACAATCTAATTCACTATACACCAATCTTGTCATATACAAAATCAACACACCTACATATCACAAATTGATAAGATGCTACAACACTCCGCCATCCATAATAACATTATTTTCACACATACCAAGGCAACACATCACACGTGGAATCCTTATTGAATTCATGAAAAGAAGAGTGAGTACTCTCATCACAAGCACATCAACATGATTAAAAACACACATTAAGTGACATGCACCACATGTGTATTCATAACATCACATTTACAACGTTAGTAAGATAATAACATATATCATGTTACTCTTCCAATCTCCACCACCACCATGCAAAAAAATCACAACTCCAATTTTCCCAAAGGTTCGAGAGCATGAACCTCCGCTTTGATAGAAAATGTAACTCCCACAATTTACACACACAAATACAACACTAAAATACATGTTTTTTTACTTACATTGAAGTAAACATGACACTACAAGAGATCAATTAGGACTACACACAATAGAAGGTATGTTTGTACACCATTAACCTACATGGATAACATAAAAGCACGTGGTGTACATCAAGGCCACTCCCTCCTTTTTTTCAATGACAAGTCACAACATAACAATTCAACTACAATATAAAATTATAGATAGGGTATTCCCATGGCATGATAATTTTAGGATTACACATTTATTTACTATTATGTTTCAACATTTAACTTAAGTTATAGAAAGGATCATAATGTGAGAATCATACATTCCTTTTCCTTTTTGCTAGATTTCCTCTATACCATTTAACATTTAAATTATGGTGCAACTCATTAAATAAGGATCATCTACATTATTTTAATTACTTGTTTAATTCTCTTATTCATTAATACGGTATTTATTTGCTCACAAGACTACTTATCTACACACAAGGCTACGAGGTGATATCCATAGGATTCACTCCAAAGGGCATACATCTTGATCTTATATCATACCTCAGTTACGCAAAAGAATTAGGGTAAGTCCAAAGGATGTGAAGGTCAATCTATTTTGAGGATTTAGGTTCACGTTACTTTTTCTTATTTATAAATTGATAGTTGCTTTATTATACCATTAAGTATTATAAGAAATAGATTCTTTATCCATAGTGAGAGGGTTTAACCCCATTAAAAGGAAGATCATGTTTCACTTTCCAGTGGAATAACATCCCACATTACACTTCCCAAGGCCAAGCATCATTTGTAAGTTTACTATACTTATGCTCCTACAATTAGTTAAGGATTCGAAGGCTCTAAACATGGAAACATACAACCTTATTTTCATGTTTCTAGATTAGGTTTCCTGAGTATCATTTTACGTCCAACCTATGAGGGTTTTCCCTAACTAGGTTCATATACCCTTGGTAATGAATTGTGTGGTCTATTTGTTAATAGGGCCATTTGTATCCTCGTGAGAGTACTAGTCCCTATCATAGGGGATTTGTATTTATGAACATGATCGCATAGTTTCACATCATACAACCATTACATACTAGGACAAGTGGGAGAGAAAATCTAGTCCATCATTTAAAGAGTTAAGGTTTACAATAGAGTTTATAGAACATGGATCCCATTTTTCTCATCACAAGATGGTTTAAACATGTTATAAGAACAACCTAATTGTCACCTTTCTCAAAGCACATCATCTTATGGTTACGTTTTCAAAAAATAATCATAGACTAAAATGTGTTAAGTTTCACAAATAACTCGTAATAGTGCACCATATAATCTAGAGGATAATAGAAATTCGGTATTGAGCTCATTTATGATGCCAACTCTTACAAGTAACTTCCAAGGGTAGTTCATGGTCTTCGGCACCTAACAATCTTCACTTTACATGTGTGTGTGACCAAGAGGATTTTACACTATGTTTAATGTTGGTTTCCTATGGCGCCCTACCCTAGGAGAACACATTATCCTTACTACACACCCAACTATCAATCCTATGAGGGGATGACATACACCGAACAAATTTTAACCATGTCATTCATAAATTTTGGGTTTACGGTAATGTTGCTAAGCATGCAAGCTAGGATGGAAATCTCAACTTGGGCTCTTATCTACTTAACTAGAAGGTGTCATCGAGTGTAAAGATTTAAGTTTATCCTAAGGTTTTAGTTTCCTATGCTAAAAAAATCACACATGAAGAATAGTTATGCATGAATTTTATACTAGGGTTGACTATTTTGTTTAGATCTCTTTATTACCATTTTTTGGTAACAACACAACACACCAATTATTTGATAATCAATTTCACATTGGAATTTCACTATAAGCTATTAAATTCAATTTCACTTAACACAATAACCAAAGTTTACAATACAAACTGGGATTTGAGCAACACCCAAGTTTAGGTGAACATTTCTCTTAAACACTAGCATCTCAAAAATGTTACAAAAATTCACTAATAAACCTTTCTATACATTGCAAATTGTTGAACTATCGTCTAAAATTTCACTTAACATATATATCCAATCCCAATTTTCCATATATAAATATGACTCAAAGAACACCTATAGTCAATTGCACATCTCCCAAAACACCTCTAAATCTAGCATCTCATTCATATTACCAAATTTCTAAAACAAGTATTTATAGTAACATAGAAATACATAAATATTTGTTTCCTTTAACATACATAAATTAAATTAAAATAAAATTAATCACAACCACGTCATTTCGCTATCTCACTTGCATTATTCTCAAAACCATGTGAGCATGAAATTAGTGATAAATTGCTCGCATGGCATCCACCTAGATCTAGCATTATTAAAACTCTTAGTTTCCTATTTACATAATGATATTCATTTTCATTAAAAGTAGAGGGTTAGAGACATATATTCATTTCATTTCACTTTATTACTTTACCAAGGAGACAAAATAGATAGGGAAGAGAGAGAAACATTGTTTTTCTAAAATTCAAATTTCACACAATACGCCCTCAAGATAGAGTTTCATTTAATTATCTATAAGTGTTCGAGAGGTTTTCATGCCTATTTACTTACTTGGTTAGGGTTTTACACTCATCTTTAACATTTTCCCTCCTAGTCATGAAACGTCCAAAAATTGACTCACGAGTCTAAGAAAGTGCGTTCAAAAACTATCATCCGATACTTAAATTCACAACAGGTGAATTCCTGAGAGTCCACCTTTATACATAAAATACATAGGGAATAACGAGATTCGAGGACTAGCGAATGGTGAAAAATTCGCAAATGGTTTTCCGGAGCCACCGGTCGTAATCGGTCAAGTTGTAATAATAACCAATTTTATCTTAAGAGGCTAAGAAAAATGTAACCCAAATAGGCCTTTGATATAAGAATGTGCAACAGAAAATTTCCTACATACTCTCCTATATATGGAGAATCCACTAGATTCGGCAGGCCGAGAACTGATAAATGGGTTGCAAACGACGACAAGTTTTCTGGAGCCACCGGTCGTAGATGAGCTAGTTTGACCTAGTCGAACAACGACCCAAGGCCTCAAACAACCTTCTCTAAACTTTCTAGAAGATTTTTTTCCTCAAACTAAAGGTTACAATCAATTTTCTAGTAAAAATACTAGAAGTTTGTGAAGGTGGGTAGGCATTTTGTTGTTTAGGGTTCGAATGGTGGTTCAAAATGAAAGCCAACTTTTCAGTTTTGGTAGCTTCCTAAAAGTGCAAAATGGAGTAATAAGGATCCTAGAGGAGTGGCGAAGAGAGTACAAATGGTCAAATGAGGTCGAGATAATTCTTGATGTGACTCTTTACATAAAAAAGAACACATACGACGTTTGATATCTCTTATACGAGCTTAGAATGTTGTTTTGCAAGTCTCTAAATGTGGTGTTTTTTTCTAATGTTTCCATTAAACGAAAAAGGTTTTGTTTAGTTAAGGATCATCTAACTTTCACCAAGTACCCATAAAAATGAGCACCTATTTATAATACTTTGGGTTAACAATGTTTCAGATTGTGGTAGCAATCACGATTGATAGTCAAATAGTAAGTCGGTTATATAAACCACAAGGTGTAGTTTCATTGTTTTACATTGTTTAAATTTGGATGAATCTCCAATTATATAATTATCCAATGGTTTAATATTCTATTAAAATGCAAATGAAGAACCAAAATACAAGATTTATGGAAAATGATGGTTAGGAGACCATACCTGTCTATGAATGGTGTGGTGAAAGAGGAGCTCCACACAGGGCCACCAACATTTCATTAGACTCCAAAACTCCTTTAGGTATTTCATCAAGTAGTTTGTATGTAGTTGGAACTCCCATCCACTCTCCTCTGCTCAACCATCTCCTAAGCTACTTCAACAAAACTATTTTTGCATATCCCCAAAATGAAGCATTTTATGAAACCTATTTCTTTGGGGGATTCTGTCGAACAGTTCACGTTCTATGCACATGCTCCGACATTTGTAAACATGTAAACTAGGGCACTTGCAATTAGAACATCTGACAAAAACCCTGTTCATTATGTTGTGATAGATATCCACTATGTCTTGAAGGTATTATTTATCAAAACCATTTTTATAAACTGAAAATCATTGCACTCCTTAAGAGGATGTCTGGCTAAGAGTGGCTCAGACTGAGAAAACAGAGGGTTTCACGTAGATGAGGATCGAAATAGATCGATCTCACAGAGACATACGCGGGATAGAAAGAAGGCAATTTCAATGTATGAATCAATACAACTGCTCCAATTAAAATATAAATAGCAAGAAAAAAAACAAAAGCGCTATTAAGGATATAATGCACGTAGAATATGTTCTCAAAAGAAGAAAAAAACAACTCCACACAGCTATAAATGAAGCACCTCCCTGTGCCCACAGTTTCTTCTTCTTCTAAATACAACAACAAAACATCGGTAGCAGCAAAACATCTCAGAGACATTGAACAACTTTAGATACATATATAGATCCATATACATCTATTTGTATATATCATGATCACAATACTACCACTGTGACCATGTTTCTAACTGGAATTTTCACAACCCCATTTCTACATTCCTAACTACCATTACAGTGCAAGATCATGCATTTGTGTAGCGTTTTTCACTCAAAACCTGCATACACATTGCATACATGTCTGCCGAGCCACTTGCAGCAACCACATCTGGAAAAAATCATCTATCTTTTATGATTTGATGGATGTCAATTCCCTGTTTCAAAGTTCCCTATTTTGCGTGACTTGGGAGGACGTTGTCAAAGGTTGGAGACCCGTTTGCTGCATAGGTGAAATAATGTGACTATCTCGTGAGGAAATCCATATCTTCTTTACAATATCGTAAATCATCTCCCATGAGAAGTTGTCTCATTCTTTCATTTTGTCAAACGTTGTTACTATCTAATTATTTCTAGATCTCCAACGTTAACTTGGGTTGCGCCTTGATTCACACCTAGGATCCAAATAAATTTCTTGAATTATTGTGCAAGAAGGAAAAGAAAATTCAAAATAGCTGGGAGGATACGCATGTGTTGTCTAATCTCCTACCAGCGCACATCCATTTGTCCACCAGTGCACTTCTTCATTGTTTTAATTAGTATTTTTGTTTGTGTTTACTGTTGGGAACTACAAATTTCCTTATGGTGGTCTTATTTGTGAATATATAAGCACATTGAAAAACTAATAGAACTTTTGACTTGTAAAATATCTTTCAAAATTTCAAGAACAACATTAACCGTTCATACATCACTAGATATAATCTAAAAAAAAGTCATCACAATAAAAAAAAAAGTCGCAATTTCCTTGGTGGACAAAATGATATTTCCTTTTTTACAAGTGTTCTATTAAATAATTAATAAAAATGTTTTTTTAATAAAAATATCTTGAACACCCATCCTCTTATGTTAGGCTTGCACAATGTATCCATGATGTAAATTTTCTTAATGAAATCTGAATCTCCAAATCCTATGCAGATAAATTTTAATTAATAAAGAAGTCTAC
Organism: Taxus wallichiana var. yunnanensis; assembly: GCA_018340775.1. Taxonomy (NCBI): domain Eukaryota; kingdom Viridiplantae; phylum Streptophyta; class Pinopsida; order Cupressales; family Taxaceae; genus Taxus; species Taxus wallichiana. Next base: position 841,855,866 of record CM031242.1, on the reverse strand, counting down.
ACTTTTACCATGGAAATAATACCTTATTCCACATTATGAAAGAGTTTTTATGTCTAGAAGATACTGTAAAACTTTTTACCTCTTTTTGATTTTCCACAAAAAAATAAATACAAAAACATGAAAAGTAATTTCTAAATTGTTTTTAGTTGATGTATATTTTTTGAGAACCCGAATACTCCAACATACCTACTAAGAAAAATAATTCCTCAATTTATCCAGTTCTGTCATAAATAATCATGAATCCCATATTCTTTGTTGAAACCTTAATCTTAGCTATAATCCTTGAAAAATGCATAATAATGAGGGATGTCAATGCGGAATGGTGTTATCTCTCCATTTTCTATGAGATACCTCACAATTTTAATAATCACAATCAATAGTTGATTCAAGTCAAAAATCAAATTGTACATGCAAGCATTCTAAACCTTATCTTTTCACTAGTATACACTTTGTAGAATGAATATCCAAATGTGTACATTCGATTTATAGGATAGGGATTATTTAGAAATATATTAAATCATATGTTTTTACAACTTCAATATAACTATTTCATTCAATTTCCATGTGTATCTAAATGCACTATTGCACTTATGTATTTATAAACTATTTGAACTCAAATTAGGAATAAATTGGTGTGTAGGGTAACCCTTAAGAAGAAGAAACAAATAATAAAAAGGGAAAAATAATCAAGGAACTCAAGTCTAGGTCAAAAGGCCCCAAAAGAAAAATTACCTAATTTTTTTTTTTATAACAAAAAGCTATCTATAAAATTATAAACCCTCTCTTTTTAAGTTAAAATGAGAAAATAGTGTGAAATAGTGTTTTAGATATAATTTAAGATCATTAGGAGTTGTATAATGATAAACAAATAAATATTTTGTAAGTTTTTAAATATTTTTCAAACATATGTTATTTTCAATAATTTTTAAACAAATTTAAAATAACCAAAAGAATAATAAATAATATATAATAAAATAAAAATAAATAGGACCAAACAAATAAAATAATATTAAATAAAAATACAATATATAAAAAATCATACATAATAAAGAAATAATAGGTGAAATCCATTAATATCCTCAATTTGGACTCACTCTAGAAATGGTAGAAGCTTGCGAATAAGATGCAATAATAAAATCTTGCACTATCAATAAATCAACTTAATGAAATTTATATCGAAAAGTTTCATTTATATCTTCGATAATCTACAAATTGAATTGGTTTGTATATAGAAAAACTATATATTCATAGTCAAGATTTTCTTGTGACTATATAATAGACATGTGCACAACAACATCCAATTAAATACACACACATGAGATAAGTTCACTAGTTATGAGTTCCCCTTATGTTAATCTATGCCTAGAAGGTGTGTAAAGAATATTGTGTCAAAAAAATCTTAGATAAAGCTAAGTGAACTATGTAAACTATATATATTAAACAAACACCCTCCTTTAAGTTATACTCGGGAATTAAAAGTGAAAAATAAATGGGTCATGACAACTAGGCTTAATAAAGTACTTGTAAGCCTAATAATAACCATGTAATTCTAGAAACACTCGACCTCCGTGTGGTGTCGGGACAGCCAAGAATGTGCAAGGTTGCGGGAAATTCGAAAGGGAGCTATAGGAAAACTAAGGACTAAGGAAGGGTAGTGTGAATTCCTATTACCCGAGTTGGACAAGAGGGAATTAGAAGCTATGTACGGGTAACATAATTTTTCTATGGTTTAAGCGTATAATGTAATTTGAAGTTGAAACTATTTTGAAATATTTGTTTTAAACAATTAAGAAAACTATGTCTAACTTATTAAAATAAAAATGTGCTTTATTCTCTTAACTAGCTAGATTCGGTCCGATTAATTAACCAAAATGAAATGAACAATTTAATCTACTTGTTTTAAAGGAAATTAACTAAAGAAAATTAAATTAAAAACCTAATATCTACCTTTTGACTAATTAATTAAAATAAAGCTAATCTACACATACACATAGATTTCTTCTAACTAAATGAAAATTACTTCTACTCTAAAATGAAATAAACTAAACTGTAAAATAGACAAATGTCGACATTCCTTTGTTGTAGATGAATTAATTCTAATCTAGTTTAAACAGAGGATTTTTCTAATTTGTAAATGTGGATCTTATTTCTTCTAGCTTTACCTCATAATCATAGGAATAATTAAAAGCTTCTCATAACAAATTTATTCCCCCGAGAATTCCCAGTAAAATACTACAACTCTACAGAAGATTTTGAATGTGAAGAAATTCTACAAGATGCAAAGATACAAAAGCTTCTTCAAACTTACTTCCCTTGCAGATCCACAAGGATAAGCAAGGAAGAATATTTTATTGCATACATGTATAATCTAACTAATGAAAAAAAGGAAAGCTATAGATAATTTGATAATGACAAATTGAAAAAATTTGTGCATAAGAAATTCATCCAAATATTTCTAGACAAATCCACAAGTATGTGGTGAGAAAGATTTTTCAATAGTATCTACTTACAGACAATTAAATTAATTGTAAATTCTACCTCTCTTAAAACAAATATTTGAATTGATTAAAAATTGAAATCTAATTTTTTTAAAAAAGAAAAATTATAAGAATTTAAATACACCTCCAACCTAAAATTTAGAAAAAAATAATATCAAATGATGGTTGTGCTTTTATTAATCCACTTAGCTTCTTTTCCAATGATGATTTCAATGTAGTCCAGGGAGTTGTGCTATTTTGTATAAATAATAAGATGTGGAAATGTTGGAGCTAGCTGGTTCGGGAAGTTTGGTAACAATGCGGAAAGAGAGTAACAAGGAAAAGGATTTGAGTTTTCTTGTGTGCTTCTTGGCAAGATTTAGACACGATAATGGTGTGATTCCAATTGAATAGACTCCACTCAACGCTTTGGAAAAAAATTGGTTTTTATAGAAAGTTAGCAGGGAAATAGTCCATTACACTTAGCAGCAAATGAATTCTAGATCACTCATGAGATGGGAAATCAACTTACTAATAGTAGTAAGTAAAGTAGGATAATTTCATACACATCTATCAAGCTCAACAATAATGGATTTGGTCAAGAAACATGCTAGAAACATGAGTTGGAGGTAGACAACATGTGTACTGAGAACACACTGTTTAAATCCCGGATAAAAGTGCACATACCCACTAGTCTGTACAGAGTGTCGATTGTGCAACCGCCCCTATGGGAAGATCGAAAGTTATATAACCACCATAGTAGTTATGTAACTTAAGGCCAAAATACTAAGGAAAAGGTTGAAAATAAACTAGGAAAGCGGGAGAATCTAGGAAAAGGATAAGGAAGGTAAAATAAGCTATAAGAACATGCTGTAAGTGATAAAAATGGACTTGGATATCATCATTTTTCTTGGAAATGAAACTATCATCATTGGGGATTTTTAGTGTTCCAAAACATGGCACCATGCGGTTTTGGATGTGTACATATTTCCCTCTTAGAGAATCGTTCTAGCTAAGAAGAGGCATAAACGTGAAGTCTAAGTATGGAACTCCCAAATGGGGAAGTTAGAAGGTATACATGACACGCTCCTCTGTTGAAATCATGTCAATCCAAGATTCCCACCACCTGCGAGAGAAAATGGGAATCAAGTGTATATATAAAATATAATCAAAAAAATATTTAAATATAAAAATGAAAAGACTACTTAACATGTCTTTGGGAGAGAAAATATTCCCGCACCAAAGTTCCCACCCTAAAAACATCACACTACAAGCATTCCAAGACGATGACATTTGAACTAGCGGGAGGAGTAGCAGGTTAGGATTAGGTTAGTTATTTGCATTTTTTAGTTTTACCATAAAATGTAAGAATTCTTTAAAACTAGCTATAAGGGGGTAATTTTTAGATAAATTGTAGTTAAAATGACCACAAGGGGGAATTGTATAGTATTTTTCCTTTTTTTATTTAATTTGATTTTTTTTTGTTTGTTTTTACATTTTTAGGCCTTTAGGGCATGACCCACATTTCACGAACATAACCCACGTGGTGCTTGCATAATCACCATGGAGGTTACACAATTTCCTCTTGGTAAGTGAAGAATGTGTAACCACCATGAAAATTATGCAATTACCATTTGAAAAGTGAAAAATGCGTAACTTCCACTCTACTAAAAGTCTGCGGTTGCATAATCGTCAAGGATGAATTTCAAATTTGACTAATTATTTTGATTTTTTTGTTTTTTTGTTTTTGTAGTGTTCTTGTGATCTTATTATTCATCTATATGGTTCTAACTTGCTTTCTTTTTGTCAATGTAGGGGAAGTATATAAGATGGTGCAGGGCCCACGATTGTGATTTATTGCCTTTGATTTTTGAGAGATTGACTCGGGATGGGGGGACCTACTTCAGAGGGTTGGGATTTGGAGGATATCGTAGACACATTTGGTTGCACCTTATAGCCATTTTTTGTGTGACCTATTGACCTACGAGGAATCGGACATGAACAATTTTGGCTAACAGGGGAGTTAGAGGTGAGTGGAAGATCACTTTAGAGGACGTCTACTAGATTTTGGGGTTCTTGTCATTGGCAGGAAGTTATTTATGCCTAGTGCGAGATTAGTGGATCAATCCCATAGTTAATATACTTAGATGGGGGATGCACATGAGCCTAACAATTGGGAAAAACATGGTATGAGACTATTATCAGTTGAATCTATAGTTAACCCTACCTTGTGCAAGGCCATAATTAGTTTTTGTCCTCATGTTTGGTAGGAGATAAGGGCGGAGACAAACTTGTTTATTGCTAAGCACCCATTATTCATATTATAAAGTAGCACAAAAAGATATCTGCATGAGGATTTACATTCTAGGTGCCATGTATCACAATCTATACGAGTTTTAAAACTAGAAGACAATTCCCTCAGTCATCCTAAATTAGTTATGAGATGGGTCTATGAGAGGATGATATGATTGCTTCTACAATCACTTTGTATTTAATATGATTGTGCTACTATATTAGGATATGACCAACATATGTGGTGAGGAGGCTATCACTTTCACCTCGTGAAATTCTACAGTGCAGTTAGTGGAAAAGACTAGTAGAGTAGAGATTCATCTAGTCCTTAGGGTACCTCAGTAGTTTGGGATACGCTATTTTGAAGCACTCCCAACAATACTTAGAATATATAGGGGAATCTAAGAGGTGAGAGATGGCCCAAAGGGAAAGCTAGAGTTGACTATTATCACTCCTAGGATTCTAATTGGTGCACCACATGTTGCACGAGATCCAACCACCGGGTGTTAGCTTAATTTATCTTAATTTAATACATCCTATGCTACATATTGTTACTCCTTAACCATCCCTGCCTTGTGTAACCATTCATTGTTTTATATTCTTCTTGTCCGTTGTTTTGTATACACATTGAATAAATCTATTTTATCTCCTGCTATCATTGGTATCAGAGCCCGTAAAGGTCTTGTGTTGTGCGTGGAGGTTTGTGTGAGCCGTGTGGGTAGAAGCCTGGCGTGGAGTGTTGGTGAGCCATGAGGAAGTGCCACCAAGGAAGGAGCAGCCAACACCAGGCCTGCATGTAGTTTTGGGTTGGTAAGCCGCCAATACCAAGCCTGCACACCTGTTACATAGCAAGGGTGACCACATCCTGCAAAACCAACATTGGTATCAAAACAAGAGGAGAAGCATGGAAGCAACGAGGAGGTTGGAGACTGTGTGAGACCTATAGCCCTGCGTGGAGAAAAGAAAAACATGCCCAACCCAGTTTTGTCTTGTCTTCATGAGCGTGGAAGTGTCTGCCCAGTCTACCCAGCATGAGGAGCCTAGCAGCGTCTAAACCTACAATGTCCAAATTACCGTGCCATGTAAATGTCACACATTTCTGATGCTGAGAGTGTTGCGAGTAACCCTTATGCTTTGAGTCACCTCTGAGAGCCCAAGAGGACACCACCAACATCTATTTTTCCTTGCTCAATGAATTGTTGAATACTGGAAACTTATTATTTGACGAATTGGTGTGTCAAGGATTGTTTGACTATTTCTGGTTCGATGTGTGTTGTCAAGTGCGTTGAATCCATGAAGAATTGGAGCGCGGCTATGATGCAGATGATGAACGCAAAGTAGAATGCCCACAGGAGCATCCACGTCTCACTGCATGAGCTTATAGAGCCCATCTTCGTGACAGGTTCCTTCAGTAAGCATTTGTAACCATTTTTGAACAATCAATAAATAAAATACAATTTTGAGTTTTGGAAATGTCTGCACCTCGCATTTTGTTGTCGGATGCCTAGTTGCTAAAAGGGCCAAATTTCACCACATGGAAAACCAAGATGTGGATGATTCTTTAGTTTGAAGATCTTTGGGGGATCGTTTCTGGCATGAATGCCCCTCCCACAGATGTTGATTTGTTGGCTAAGTATGAAAAGGCCAATGCAAAAGCATTAATGCTTATCACTCTGAGCCTTTCTGATGAGGTTCAACCTCACATTCGGGAAGCAACCACTTCCTCTACGAATGGGCCATGTTGTTGTGTACCATCTATGAAGCCAATAATCTGATGACGATGCTACATCTTCAGACAAAGATTCACATGATGAGTATGCATGATGGCGAATCAGTCGAAGCCTTCTTGTGGCGTGTGGCCAAGTTACGCGTAGAACTTTCTGCTCTCGGTGAAACGGTGGATGAAAAGTTGCTAGTCCCACTCACCTTGTGAGATCTTCCTTCTTGGTTTCAGACACTGATCACCACATTGACCATCACTCAACAGGAGGTGAGTTTTTCCACATTGGTGAATTATCTCCAGTAGGAAGAAGCCATTCAAAATGTTCAAGAATCCTTCAAAGACAAGGCTCTCATCACGAGGCAAAAGCATAGCAACAAGCCTCAAAAAGGGTAGTCATCCCCTCGAATCAGAAGCAGCATCCATAGCAATAACCTTCTCAGCCCACCACAAATGCCACCACCCCAAAAGCAACAGAACAACAAGGTGGATTGATGGTGCCACATTTTCTCCATGAATATGCACATGACTGCGAACTGTTATTACAACGGTCACAAGCATGGCAACTCTGGCAAAGAGAGCACTTCTGGCCAAGGATATTCCAAGAAATCCCAATGGCGTGCTCGTAATCAGAGGTAGAAGGGTCATATTGCTACTCAGCAGGATGCCTCCTCTGATGAAGAGGTTCCAGATGCAACTCATCTAGACATTGTCCTAGTCTTGTAGACTTCACAACTATCAGAAAGTGTCTAGTTGATTGATTCGGGTGCTAACAAACACATGATTGGCAATAAGAAGTTGTTCCATACCCTGAGTGACCAGCCCACTGGAGATCGAATCACCATTGCAGATAATCAGGAGTATATTGTGGCGGGGATTGGTGATGTCATCATTCCTCTTGGGACACGAAGATGTACACTCACGAAGGTGCTATATGTTCCAGGTTTGACCTCAAATCTCTTGTCTATGAGTCAACTTCTTAATCATCGAATGCGGGTTGAATTCTTTGTTCAGAAAGGGGTCAAGTCCTGCATCATTTCCCAGGGAGACTTAGTTATTGCTCAAGCATTTATGAAGGGCCATCTATTTGCACTAGATGCGGTCACTTCATCTAACATTGCTCTCTCTGCTTCAATGGCAAAGTCCACTGCACTATGGCACTTTTGATATGGTCATCTTTCTACCGGGGCTCTGCATCAACTCAGTGCCAAGGAAATGGTAAGAGGGCTTCCTCCACTCTCCCATTCCTTACCTGTTTTCTTGAGATGTCTTGTGGGCAAACAACATAGAGGTCCATTCAAATAGAGCTCTTATCATTCTACAAAGCATCTTCAAGTTGTACACACCATTTTGTGGACCCCTACTAGCTAGCTTCCAAGGTTTTGAATACTTCTAGCTCATCATTGATGATTACTCACAAAAAATGTGGGTATATTTCCTCTGGAAGAAGAGTGAGGCATTTGAAAATTTCCAAACCTTTTACCAGCAAGCCACCAGGTAGTCTGGGAAGCCTCTCCTTCTCCTCCACTCAGATTGAGGGGGAATTTGTATCGAAGAAGTTCTTAGCATACCTGAAGCAACATGGTGTTCAGCAACATCTGACTGCACCCTACACGCCCCAACAAAATGGGATTCGAGTGACACAATAGGACTGTCATGGAGATGGCTCATTGTATGCTCTCCACCGCCAAGTTGGAGGATCAATTTTGGGTAGAAGTACCCGAAAAAGTAGTGTATCTACTCAACCGGGAACCCACAAAGATCTTGTAGAATAGGACACCGAGAAGAGGTATGGATTGGTCATAAACCTTCTATCTATCATTTGAGATTTTTTGGTTGTACTGCATATATGCATGTTCTAGATGAGAAAAGGAAGAAGATCGATCCAAAGACATTGCCATGTCTTTTCTTGGGGTATAGTACTACCTCAAAGGCATATCGTCTCATGGATCCTGAGATGAAGAAAATATACAAGAGTTGAGATGTGGTGTGTGATGAGTCATCCTTTGACTCCCTGCCACACAATGGAGATCTAGTACTGACCTCGTCACATAGATTGCTCACACATCCAGATGATGGGCAAGATGATTCTTCTCAGAGAGAAGAAGAGCTAAGTGGAGACTTATTCGTTGATCTAGGCACACTAGAAAACACATCTTCACATCAGCAGTAGTAGCACCAACGTCTGAAATGGGTCCAGAATACTATTGGGGATGCACACCTGAACTCACTTCCAAGCACTTCTACGAGAGTCAGAACACGAAGTCAAGCCAAACATGAGGTAAATTTTGCACTCATGAGTTCAGTTGTTGATAGCACCGAACCTGACACTGTTCATGAGGCATTAGACCAACCACAATGGAAACAGGCTATGAATGTTGAATATGATTCCCTACTTCAAAATCAGATGTGGGAACTTGTCGATCTGCCTCTAGGTAAGAAATCCATTGGCTGTAAATGGATTTTCAAAACAAAATATAAGGCAGATGGTTCAATTGACAAACACAAAGCATGAATTGTTGCAAAGGGTTATGCTCAACAAGAAGGAATTGACTATGATGAGACCTTTGCACCCACAACGAAGATCAAAACCATCAGAGTTGTTTGTGCACTAGTAGCACAAAATGGATGGAAACTTCAGCAGATGGATGTCAAGAGTGATTTTCTGAACGGTGATCTCAAAGAAGAAGTATACATGGCCCAACCTGAAGGGTTTGTAGATGAGCATCAACCACACAAGGTATGTCATCTGATAAAGTCACTTTATGGACTCAAACAAGCACCTAGGGCATGGTATATAAAAATTGATGATCACCTATTGCAGCATGGATTCACTCGTAGTGCCTCAAATACAAATTTGTATATCAAGAACGTACGAACAGCGATTGTTATTCTTGTTTTATACGTAGATGATCTTGTGATCACAGGAAGTTCTAACAATCTTGTAGATGATGTAAAGAATGATATGAAGAAATCCTTCGACATGACTTATTTGGGGCTACTTCACTACTGTCTTGGCTTAGAGATATGGAAGAAGAAGAATCATATCTTCATCTCCCAGATGAAATATGCCAAGACACTCCTGCAAAAGTATGGATTTTTAGATTGTAAACCAATGTCCACACCTATGGAAAAATGTTTGCAATTATCTAGATTCCAGGATTCACCATGAGTAAATAGCACTCACTACGGGAAGATTATGGGAGTCTCATTTACTTGGCTTATACTGAGCCGAACTTTTCTTTGTAGTGAGCTATCTCACCGGTTTATGCAGGAGCCAAAGAAATTTCATTGGATAGCAGCAAAGCATGTTTTGAGATACGTCCAAGTACAGTTGACTTTGGTGCTGAGTATCGAAGAAACTCGAGTTCTTCTTACAGGAATATACAGACTTGGACTATGTAGGATCCATTGATGATAGGAAATCCACTTTAGGGTATGTTTTTCATCTCGGATCTGGACCTATCACGTGGATTAGCAAGAATCAAACTATTGTTTCTCTCTCATCCATAGAGGCTGAATACTGCACCGCATGAGGAGATGTTTGTGTAGCGATTTGGTTACGTCACATTCTTGCAAATATAAGGATCTCTGAAGAGAAACCTCCCATCCTTCACTGCGACAATCAAGGTGTGTTGAATCTTGTGAAGAATCCTATTTTTCATGAATGAACAAAGCATATTGAGGTTGAATGTCACTACATTCGTGAACAAGTCTTGAACCACCAAATTCAGCTCCAGTACTGCCCTACTGATTTTCAGGTTGCAGATATTCTCACCAAGCCTCTCGGCAAGGTGAAGTTTGATTTGTTTAGGGGGTACATATGTAGGAACAATGTATTAAGGGGGGGAATGTTAGCTTAATTTAATACATCCTACGCTGCATATGGTTACTCCTTAACCGTCCCTGCCTTGTGTAACCATTCCATTGTTTTATATTCTTCTTGTCGATGTTTTGTAAACACATTGAATACATTGAATAAATCTATTTTATCTTCTCGTTATCATGGGGAAGCGATTAGGTCGAGGAAGCTCTTTGAGTTGAGGTAGGTCCTTTACATAGCAAAGAGGAGGAAGATGCTGGGAAAATATGGATTTATAGGAGGAGAATGACCTAGATTTGGAGTCCGTTGGAGAGTCCTTGGAATCTATTAGATCCAAGATAAAGGAAGAGATAGAGACACTACACATAGAGGATGACTTGATCGTAGGAGGCATAGGCGAGGAGTACGTCCATCCTCACCGATGAGAAAAGAAGGATTTAGAAAAGAAGAGGTGTCTGTAGAAGCTCTTGCGCCAAAGACCAACCATAGATATGAGATGGATGCCTAGAGATATGAGTGAGTAGAACACTATTTTCTTGAATTTACTTACTAGACTAGACTTGTTAGAGAAATACATACAATCCATTTTTTTCTTTTGAATTTTTCTGACTCACTATTTTTACTAGTACTTTGCAGCTACCACAGATGCATGACGAGATATTATTAGGAGCATCCTCTTGGATATATTTTCACTCCTCATGAGGATGATGTAGGAGAGGATGCTCAAATCCCAACGATGGATGTTTTTCATAATGATGTGTTTGCAATAGCTTGACATACATCTAAGGCCATGATTCGAGATGAGGAATGATATGTCTAGATACGAGGCATTCAAGAGGAGACAACGATGAGATCATACACGTAGTGGTATCACCGCCACTTTGGTCAGTGATTACCTACTCCATTATCATAGGGATAGTCTCATGGACACTCTCACACCTTTGCACGAGGAGGATCTCATCCTCGTCATATAAGCCATAATAGGATTCCTCACCATGTGCCTTTACAAGGATCCTATAAAGAGGGATATGTTGTAGGAATTAATTTATTTGAGACCATTTTGGGATACATATATCAATTTTTTTTTGGATTTTTGGCTCATAGAGGAGAATTTTTACCACACTCGCTAGAGTGTCATGACATTGTACATGAGAACTTGACAAAATTATATATACATATATTGACATCTTTTTTATTTCGACACTCTGCGTAAGAGTTGACTTGGTCATGGTATATCTCATTTGTTTACATTTAGATAGTTATAATGTCTTATGCCTTTTAAATGTTTGATGGATTGCTATGGATTATGATGATGCAAGTTTTATAAACAAAATGGTTTCTTTTTTATGATTATCAATATGAGAACAAATTGTAACTTACATACTTTGAGTTTCAAGCAATATTTTACACTTTTTTATGGGAAAAATATGATGAATGTGGTATAATAATAAGATGAACTCACTCCATTATTAACTCCATGCAACCAGTAAGATGTGAGGTCTCATCACCCATATCCAAGAAGGATGTGAGATGTATGATCTTAGGAATGAGAATGATGACAAGAAGACAAGATTTTGAATAAGATCCAATTAGGAACCTATAACTCAACCCTACACAAGGTCATCTAACCAATTCAGAACACATTTTGCTTGAAATTTTAACTAGACATAGATCCGTAGATGGATTTTTGATTGAAAAAATATTGTTTTTAGGAATTAATCTCTCATAACATACATATCTAGCTCATTTTCTTGGGATTTTTAGATTTCAAAACACTCTTTATTTCTTAATTTATATCGAAATTTTTGATTTATTAATAGGAACCCCTACGTCTTGCCCATTGCTAATAATAAGAAGCATGGGCTCATCACCGAGGAAAATGCATATAGGAGTAAGGAATTTCCCTCCTTTACCATCCTCATGATACCAGGTAAAAGTATGGGCTCAGAACCAAAGATTGGTAGGGAAAATAATTGTAGTTTTATTTGTAAATGAAAGTGTTTTTGTGTTTATTGTTTGTTTATATTTTTTTTTTGTTTTTGGATTGATTTTAGATTGTGATTTTGGGAAGGAAATCTTGCCGCTAATCTCAATTCCAAGAAACTAGTAGGATGCAAGTGCTCACCATCAAAGGTTGAGATAGGAGAACAAATGCTTTGGGTGAAATATTTAAATTATTTTTTCATAAGAGATATTTTTAGGGAGAGATGTGACATCAAAAATCTTCTAGAATAAACCATGGGAAAAGACACATGAGCTAGAAGAAACCATGAATAAAACAAATTATGCATGTCTTGGTAGGATCAATGTCAACATTTCATCTTAATAGATGAAATGATAAACAAATTAGATAACTTGAAGATGATAATATGGATACTTGAAGAGGTATGATTGAATGCTTTTTCCAATATTTGAAAGTTTTAAAGTTTCTTGAAAAATAAGTTTCATTTTACAATTCCACAAAATGATAATAAAAATGATAAATAGTATTTAAATGCAAATGAACTATGTATGGAAATTTTTAGGGTGAAGAGAGTTGAAAAACATAAAAATCCTCACCTCCCAAGGTACACAAATGATCGATGGATTTTTGAAGTTTTTTGTTTTCTTTATAAGGGCCTACTACCTCGGGTTTAAATTTACAACCCTTTCCCATTATTATATTTATTTGAGGATCCAATTTTAGTGTATAATAATCCATTTGAAAGAGGCATTTGTAAACCTCCTTGTCACATTCTCAACATATCATGTTCGTGTGATCTTGATAGCGTTGTTCAATTCTTTTTCCTTTATGGGAAGTAACAATCACATTTGGATTTCTTTGTCTTATGGGATCATGTCTTTTGGACATGATGAGCCTGGTTTTGACATGTTCGTATATATATCAAGGTTTAGAATGGAAGAATAACTAGAGATGTTTTTAATGGGAATCATATTTATCTCAAAATTCGCTTCATCTTTTGTTATTTCTATCATGTTTACAGCTAGACTAAGATCATCAATACGAAGATAGGATATATCAAGGAGGTTACCCATTCCTTATGGTTTGAAGGGGAGAAGGATCGAATAATCACTCTCTAAGAGCTTCCTAATATCTGTTGTGGTATTGGTGGACACATTTTTCATGGATACTTGCTTTACCCTTATCTTTTTTTTTTGCTTAAAATGTTTTTGGGACATTGAATTCAACTTTCAAAATACTTGGGGTTGTTGTGACTAATTATTTTGGTAGAAGCGGTGGTTTTAAATGGTTCACATGGAACTCATACTCTTAATGGACCCCTGGTTTCTTCTTGAGGTTTTCCAAATGCATGTCAAAGGGCTTAGGATCCCATTGAGAAATGAAGACATTTCCCAAATGGATAAATCTAACTTCTTTGAACAAATTAAAGGATTGGACTTCATTCGGTGAATATAGGGTCTACCAAGGATCATGTTATAATTCATCTCTTCTTTGTCAAAAATTTAAAAATCATCATCATATATTTTTGTAGCTCAAGGGAGAAAGGAAAAACTATAGTTCTAATTGAGGTAGCCTTAAGAATATGATACCACCGTAACATGTTTCTTATGGAGGATAAATTAGTGTCCCCATATCTTAGATTTTGTAGGAAGGAGAATGGACAGATATTCACAATAGCCTCATCATCTATCATAGCTCTCTTGATGCAATTTTTATAAACCTTGAATTGCAAAAATAATGCAGGACCCCCTCTTTGGGCTATTTCAATGTCAAATGGAATATTTTTTATATGAGCGAAAAACCTAGTATCCCTATAACTTTGTCCTAGAGGGTTTAATTGTAAGTCAATATGATTGATTTAAACCCCAAGTGGAGGCGTAACATGAATTAGGTGACTAAAACCCATTATGTCTATCAATGCGAAATGATGCGCGGGGAATTATTCAATAAATTTATTAATGATATGTGAAAAAGGTCTTGTTAAAATGTGAAACCAAATCATAAGCTCCTATAGGTTTTGAGACTATATGAACATCATCATATGGGAGAGAATGAGTGGTAAGGGCTTGTGAAATTTACTCCCTCATCGGATTTGTTGTGTTAATCTCTGGATCAAACTCTAGCTCAACTAATCCCAAAATATTTGCATTGTTGTTTGAGCCGAGGTTAGGAGAAAATCGATATTTATCGATGTTGAGGCCTCATGGTCATTATTCCCAACAAGCATAACCTTGTTTATGTTTTAAGTATTCACCTTAACATATTCGGGATGATTAAGAAATGGGTCCCGATAGATGCCTAAGTTTTCATTCTAAGGTGCTACGGGTCCTGTATAACTTGGTTGTGAGGTTGTTTCAAGATTTTCTAAAACAGTCCACAAACAGATTCATTTGATTTTTGGGAAGTCTTTGTATGAACTTGTTGCAATCCCTACAAGTTCTAGTATCATGAAAAATAACACAATGAAAACCACAATAAGGATTAGGGTCATAATATTTTGGCCTTTGATTTGAGTTTTGTTGTTGATTATAACCCCAATTGCAATTTTACAACTCGTTGTTATAACCGTAGGTCACTTTGCCCTTGGCTAGATTTTTCGTATTTTTGGGCCTTGGGTTTGAGATTTCGAAGGAGGGGAATGGTTGGAATCAACTTTGTTGTGAGAGGAAACAAAATTATGGCTTATTTGATTTCCTACATTGTTCTTGTTATTTTTATTGTTATTGTTAGTGGTACCATTATTTATAAAACCAAGATTATTTTCTTCATCAAGTAACATCGTTTGTTGTAGCATTGTGATTGTGATTCAAGACCTTAGGTCCTTGGTTTTTTTCCTCGTTGTTTTGATGGTTGACACTTTTTGATTAAGGGACAACAATTTCTCATTGAAACCATAAGTCTTAGGCCACTATCGGTAGTGACTTGGTTGATTCAAAGCACATCATCCAATACTTCCTCCTAATTGCGGAAAGGAAACTTTTGGACTTCCTCCTTAGTTTCTCGGCTAAATGACTGAAGGAAGAGATAAAAAATTTGTAGTTTTTGATGTTAGGTACACTTGAAGAGGAGTAAAGAACTTGACATCATCTCTGGATGAAATGCGTATCGATTCATATTTATCCTTCCTAATATGTAGAAACTCCTAATTTGTGTACTTAA
Organism: Taxus wallichiana var. yunnanensis; assembly: GCA_018340775.1. NCBI lineage: Eukaryota > Viridiplantae > Streptophyta > Pinopsida > Cupressales > Taxaceae > Taxus > Taxus wallichiana. The sequence goes on along the minus strand of CM031242.1, from coordinate 841,840,432 downwards.
CAACTTGTTCATGTCAAATGCTCTGATGAATTCACAAACAATTTTTTTAAACAAATGTATGGAAGCTTCCGAATTCTATAATACTAATCTAATTTGATTCCCTCTAGAGTATGTAGAAATATTTTGGCTACTAAAACATCATAAGGAAGCAATTCCTAATGATAGTAACATAAGCCTTGATATGAGCATATAGATCTCCTTCTCGCTTAAATTTTGAAAGATCGGGTAATGTGCGTGAAAACCTTACACCTGTATGGTTAATTCAAGGGTTATTTTAAGTATTTGGTGTAGGTAACAATTGTGTATGATTCCACCATTGAAGCTCCATGACAAGGAGGTAGAGGAGGAGGAGTTGTATAAGCTGTATTATAGGCATTTTCCGAACATATGAAGCTCCTTTATATGTTGTATAAGGAGACAGGGAAAGTGTACACATCCATCTGAGGGGATTTTTAGTACATATGCAGATAAGGAGGAATTACACTAGGATATGGGCTAATAGGTTTGAAAATAGGGAATGCCACATTTCTCAAAGGAATGATATTTGAGAGTGCACTTTTGGCGGACCTTGAATAGGATAAATGTGAAATGGATGAGGACACATCCCTAGTGTGTCGGATCCCGTAATTTTATCACTTAGATTTAATTGGATTGGATAATGTTGTTACATATGATGTTGAATTAGTTTTACATTGGTAGCGGTGTATCCCTTATTGTCAACAGGATACCCCATGTTCTTCCTACTCTTGCATAAGTGGATGGTGAAGGTTGGGAACTCTCTAGTTCTCTAATCCTCCCTACTAAGATAGAAATAACGTCATGGGGTGAAGACTGAGTCATTTTTGGGTGCCTATGATGTAGGGTTTGGTTGAGAGGACACGTGATACCCCCTTATAATCTATATGTACTTTTCATTCTTATCTTCCTTGAAAATAGGGATCTCAGGATAGGTAGTCAATGAATTATTGTTGAACATATAAGAGGTTTGGATCTTCATTTTATCTGAGGACTCATCTATTCAAGGTGAAAAGGATTAGCAATTCATGCAAAAATGTCATCTTCTGTTGATTACATGCTAATGTGAGGTCTTGACAAGAATCTAGGGTAAGGATTTCTCCCACTTGTAAAAACCATGTTATTTGAATTAGGTTGAATGCATTTCGCGTTTAAAGGTTGGTTAACCTCCTCTATTCTCACATGAATAGTGGGGTTTGATATGTAGCTTGGGGAGGCCTCCACTTTATTTGTGTAATTTTTCAGCTCATCCGAGAAAGGGAAGAGGATTTTTATGGTTAAACGTTCATGTACTAGCTATCAAATCCAAATGGGCCACCAAGATCTCTACCAGACATATTTGGGGAGGTACAAAATTCCCATCGAAATAGGGGAAGAAATGGAAAGGTGAGGTAATAGCAATGAAAGGAAAGGAGATAATAAGGAACTAGTCCTTCATGTCAAGCTCACCAATTTTTTATGCCTGAGAATAAACATGTGATTCTAAACATACTCTACCTCCCAATTCATGCCGAGACATCCGGGAATGTGCAAGGTTGTGTGAAATGTAAAAAGGGAGCTATAGGAGAACCACAAACTAAAAAAGATAGTATGAATTCCTATTAGCCTAGTTGGCGAAGAGGGAATTAGAGGCTATGTATGGGTAGCATATATTACCTATGATTTAATTTTATGGTTTTATTTGAAGGTTAAATTATGTTTAAATTTTAAATTTAACCAATTAAGAAAAGTAAATCTAACTTAATTAAAAGACAAATGTGCTTTAATCTCTTAACTAGCTAGATTCATTCCCGATTAATTAACCAAAATGAAATGAACAATTTAATCTACTTTCTTGAAAGGAAATTAACTAAACAAAACTAATATCTACCTTTTCACTAATTAATTAAAATAAATCTAATCTACACACACAGATAAATTGCTTCTAATTAAATGAAAACTACTTCTACTCTAAAATGAAATAAACTAAATAATGAAATAGTTGGATGTGGCTATTCCTTTGTTGTAGATGAATTAATTCTAATCTAGTTTAAATAGATTATTTTCTAATTTTTAAACATGGATCTTATTTCCTTTGGAATTACCTAATAATCATGGGGAGAATTAAAAGCTTCTCAAAAGAAATTTATTCCTCCGAGACTTCCCATAAAATAGTAAAACTATACACAAGCTTTTAATATGCATAAATTATACAAGATGCACAGAACCACGAAGCTCCTTCAAACTTACTTCCCTTACAGATCCATATGGATAAAAAGGGAGGAATATTTCAAGACAATATTTTCTCGTATACACGTCTAATCTAATTAATGAATACAAGGAAAACTACCGATAATTTGATTACGAAAAATTGAAAGACTCTATCCATAAGAACTTCCTCTAAATCTTTCTCGAGACAAATCCACATGGATGAGATGAGAAATATTTTTCAACGGAAGCTACTTATAAGTAATTAAATTAGTTGTAAATTCTAATTCTCTTAAAAGAAATGTTTGAATTGATTAAAAATTGAAATCTAAACTAAAAGGAGAAAATCTTCTAGGAATTTAAATACACCTCCAACCTAGAAATGTGGAAAAAGACAATATCCAATGTTTTTGTGATTTTATTGATCACCTCAAGTTATTTTCCAATGATGATTCCAATGTAGTCCAAGGAGTTGTGCTAGTTGATATGTAGAAGAAGATGTGGAAGTGTTAGAGAAAGCTAGTTGCGGGAAGTATGGTAGCATGCGGGTAAAAGATTAAAAAGGAAAAGTATATGATTTTTATCGTGTGCTTCCCGGTAATATTCTCGGTATAGTAATGGTGCAATTCCAATTCAAAATACTCCAACCAATTCTTAGGAAAAATCCTAGTTTTTAGAGGAATTTGGCGGAGAAATAATCTAGCACACTTGATGGCTAAGAAGTGTTAGATCACTCATGGGAGGGGCATTTAACTTACTAATAATAGAAAATAAATATTTACCTTATTACCTTAAATATTTAATTATTTAATAAGGTATTTAGTTTATATATTGTTATAAACTTTTATAACAATATTTTTCATACTATTGCATAGGTTATATTGTTACATAGTTGTAACAATTATTATTTGTTTGTATTTAATTATTGTTGCTTCCCTGGATGTATTTTGGAAGATGTTGTGATTTTGGTTGTACTTGTGCAACCCATTTATTTGTTTGTATATTGATGTCCAATATGTATAAATATTGCAACACTCCATTGTAATGGTTAATTGATTTCACATTAATAAATTATATAGGCTTCATTCCCTGTTTGTGAAATTATATATGGTACCAGAGCTAGTTGAAGCTCCTGGCAAGGTTGGAGAGAGGTTGCAGAGGAAGAACGATCATGGAGAAGAAATATACATCATCTAAGAGCCAATGTTGCCTCCAACATCTTCCTACATCTTCCTGCAGTCCCACAACCTCATGTATGATCTCCAGATAAAAAGAAAGAATTTCTTTTTCCTTGGTGATATTTGCACCTAAAAATTTGTTTCTAGAGCTAATACATATACAAGATTTTTTTAATTAAAAAAATCATTTTTCCCCATTAGGGGTTTTGTCTCTAAATATTTTAGTCACAGGTAATATATACTGTCCTATCAAAATTGGAGGTGCATTAAGCAGTCTACTTGCAATGTTTGAATGTCTTCCCACATACCCACCCCTCTCGAAATCTTGGCCTATCATGTCATTACAAAGGTAGGTTGAACGTATTGAAGGTATCTAGCTCTGCATAGGCATGACATTGGCAAGTTTGAAGCTCCCACGATGGCTTACCCAGCGTGATCCACCTTTATTGAATAACCCCGGTTGACTCCAAATGACCCACTGCTCCATTGGCTCCAAGTCTTGGTTGATCCAATAAAAAAATAGTGAATCTTTGTGTTGATCGAATGGCCTCCTCCTGTGAAAATAAAGACCACGTCTAAACACACCTACAAATAACAAATAACTTAGCCTTCATGAATACCCCGCAACATGCAATCAACGTCTCCTCTAACATAACAAGATCCTCCTACACGCAGACCACGCCTCTAGGCCCCCGTTGCATTGAAACACATCTACAATCAAATACCCTATGACTGCATGCAAACTCTTTGAACAGTGGCTGAGCTGCGTCCTCACCCTCGACCGGTGTAAAAGAAAAACCATGGGGGTAACTCAAAACAATTGGATAACAAACCAAAATGGAGAATAAATCAAAGTAGAGCATCCTCCACTCCCACGAGCCATCCATCGACCCCGCAATCTACACAAAAATCACAAAACAATGGGTAATATCAAAACATGACGTTCAAATGAAAAAAACAATGATTGTAAAATACTACAAGATGGCCTAGCTAATATGGCGAGGCATAAAAAAGCAAATAAAACAAGCTCGGATCTACATTTTGTGGGAACCCTAATCATGTGGAGTTCTAGTCAAAGTTCAAAGTCGTATTCAAAAGGTTAGTCACGTTTCTTAATTGAAATATAACGTGCTCCAATTCATACGCAAAGTGTATCTAACGTCATGTTGGATAAAAGGAGAGCATTGGGGTCGATCGGTACATGGTTCGAACCCCACCTCTAACATTGAATTTTTAGTATAATTGAATTTAGCGGCACTAATGGAGGGAACTGCCACAATTAGTGACAAAAACCACCACTAAACCCACTAGTTACAACTAAAACCCCTTAAATTTTAGTGATGAAAACCCTAATTTAAGGCAATTTTGTTTCTCCTATTAGACTTTTTTCATTTCAAGCAACATTTTCTCGAAGGGAGTACACCAAAAAATTGTAATTTCAACTATTTTTTTGAATTTTTGGCATAGAGGGTCATTTTGGGCTCCGGAGGCCACCAGGGCCCTCAAAACAAAAAAAAAAAATTGTGCCATTGTATTTTTTCCAAATTTTTGAATGTAATTGCATGCTTCAAAGATATTTCACTAAGTTGCAAGTTTCCATAGTCAACCGAAAATATTGTAACTTATCGAAACTGGTAGAGAGTTGTAATAAAAAATAGTAAAATTATGTTCTAAAAACACTCACGACATCCTAGATCTCACTTCTAGTGTTCGGTATATCTGATGCCTCTAGAAAGTGCTTACAAGTAATGTCATCACAACTACTCCCGCACTTAATGCCTAATATAGCTACAACAACATTTTATGGGAATCAACCCTTTCAATTGATGAGGAGTAATAAGGACACATTACACACACTATGAGCCATCCCATTTGTATATAAAATATTGCACGACATAGATCGAGAATGAGAAATTATCCAAGTATATAGAAAAGTTACGCATGCGTATGAGGGTATTTATTTGAGTTGGTGTCAATAATCACATAGACCCCTTCCAAGTACTCTCTTGGTACCATGTATCGAATTATTTCACATATGTTAATGCCTCTTTCATGTACCACCAGGTATATAGAAAGGAGAGCTTCTTCCACGTCTTGTCGGGTATATCGGAAGGGTGCATATATAGAAAGGTTCGATATATCGATGATGGTATATATATTGGGAGACCTTATACCTAGAGTGATAAAAGAAAAACCCATTAATAATTTCTACAAAATGGGCACCAATGCCCTCAATTTTTTCTTCCGATTCAAAACTACTTAGAGGAAAAACTATGCTACATGAAATATTAAAATCAAGACTCAACTTGAGTTTAAAGAAATATGGACTGCTGTGAATGGTACTTTGACTAGATCAACTACTAATACAACACAACAGAGACAGTTTGATAGAATAGATCAAAAATCCAAAATCATCATCTTGTTTAAAGTGTCCAACGATGTGCAACCCCACATTCGAGATGCCAACAAAACTAATAAAGTGTGGGATGAATCGAGCATAGTATATGAGGCCAAAAACAATAATTTCATACTAATTTTGTGGAGTCAATTACACACACTTAAGTTCAAGCAGAATGTGAAAATCAAAGCTTTCTTAAGAAGAGTTGCAGAGTTGAGGGCTTCACTTCTAGCACTAGGAGAAGTGGTCATAGATGAAGCTTTCATTCCCATTGTTCTAAGAGTTCTCACTTCCTCTTACCACATTTTTGTAACGATACTAAATTTTTCAAATATGACAGCTTATTTTTGACAAACCGGTAAACTCTTTAATGAACAAGCAACAGAGAAGCCATGCATAATAAGGATGATGAAAAGTAGCAAACACTTTCTTCACATAAAAATGGAAATGAAAAGGTAATGGAAAACCTAATTCCTATTAAAATTCCTAGCATCGTAATCAATATCAACATCAAGGGACAAACAACATAAGAAACAATTTCCAATCATGCAAGAGGACATGAATTGAAAGAGTGTTGGTATAACACATATAAGAAAGGTTCATCAAGAAACTTTGGATCTCAACACAAGCAATCTCACAAGGAACATATGCACTACAATCAAGGGAAAAAAAGGGGAACTAGAAAAGGAGACCCGTCAAAGAAAAGAAATATTGCTTTGAGTAAGAATAACATTAAGATAATGAAGACTTCTTGTACATTGCTCGATCAAGTGAACCATCCACGTCATCTAGTGATGTCTCAGGTATGTTGATTCGGGAGGCGCTTTACACATGACCAGCCATAGAGACTTTTTTACCTCAATGAGAGACACGCGCTTCAAAAAACCATGTTTCATTAGGTGATGATACTTCATATACTGATTTAGGAGATTGGGAACATTTCTCTACTCCTTGGTTCACACAACCGTAGACTATTAGATGTCTTATATGTCCTTCGGTTGACTAAAAATGTGCTTTCAATTAGTAAACTCCTAGATCACAACTTAAAAATTTACTTTGATAGTCATTCCGGAAAGAAAACATGTTTAATTCGAGACAAATCATGAGGCTTGAAAATAGTTGCAAAAGCCTCCAATGTGGGATGTATGTTCTAGCTTGATTTTTTCCATAGAGATGATCACGCACTTGTGGTTAAGAAATCTATCTCAGCATGGTTGTGGTATCGAGAGACTTGGTCTTGTTAGTTTCAAGTATCTTGAGGCACTTCACCGCGCAATATGGTACATGGGCTACCATCTCTTCAGAAGGATACAAATAAGTTTCCTCACTTCCTAGTAGGAAAACAACATAGAGCATCGTTAAAATAAAGTACATATCAAGCTCATGGTAAGCTTGATATGGTTCATATCAATATTTTTGGTCCAATGTAACCAATTCATTACGGATTCAAGTACTTCATGCTTTGTGTTGATGAATATTTGAGAAAAATGTGGATTTTTGTCTTTGGAAGAAAAGTGAAGCTTTTGAATCCTTCAAGAAGTTCAAAGTAGCTATTGAGAATGAAACTAGCTGTCACATCATAACTCTCTGCTTATATCGAGGGGGTAATTCACCAGTGATGATTTCAAATACTACCTAAAAGCTCACAGGATTCATTAAAAAATGCCTCCTCCACACACACTGTAGTAGAATGGTGTTGTTGAGAGAAGAAATAGTACCATCATGGAAATGGTGTGATGCATGATTGATGACTTTGGACTTGCAAATACATTTTGGGAAGAAGAAACAAAAACAATAGTGTATTTGTTGAATAGAGTGCCCACAATTTCTCTTGACAGAGTAACGCCACATGAAGCATGCTCAAAATGGAAACCATTTATTGCACAACTTAGATTATTTGGGTGAAAAGAAAGTATGCATATACCCAATTAGAATAGAAAGAAATTGGACATGAATTCACCGAAACTCATCTTCATTAGGTACAGTGAAGAGACTCTTGGGTAAAATTGATGGATCAAAAGACTAAAAAAGTCTACACCAAAGCAAAGATGTTCGAGTTCTTTGAGAAGAAGGAAGTAGAGTCTCCTCCTCCACACTCACTTGATGTAGATTCTTCACTAGTTGTAAAAAATAAAGTTGATGTTCCCACAAATGATGAAAGTGATGATGGGGATGATGGTGTTGATCTGATAGAACCACGGCCCATGGAAACAGCTTCAGCGTATGCCTAAGTGGTGTACTAGCACATTACAAGATGCAAGAATGTATGCTCCATTGGATACATCCACCCTGGACAATACAATCGTAATAAATCAAGAGAAGAAGTGAACTTTTATTTGATGTGTAGAATTATGAATCTAATGAGCCCTCTACATCCAGGAAGCCCTACAGTCAAAATCTTGGAAAGATGACATGGACTCTGAATATCAGTTAGTAGTGAAAAATAACACTTGGCAGCTTATCAATCTTCCACCAGGTAAAAACCCATTGGATGCAGATGGATATTCAAAATGAAGTAGAAAGCAAATGGGACAATGGACAAGGATAAAGTGATTTTACTAACAAATGGGTATGCACAAAAATAAGGCATTGACTATGAGGAGACATTTTCTCCCATAGCTAAGATCAAAATGATCAAGATGATATTTTCTCTAGCTTCACAATTTGGTTGGAAAGTCCATCAAATGGGCGTAAAAAGTGCCTTTCTGAACGAATATTTACAAGAAGAAGTCTATATGACTCAACCTGAGGGATATGTAGTACCTAGTCAAGAAACAAAGGTATGTAGACTCAGGAAATATTTGTATGGATTTAAGCAAGCTCCCAAGGTATGGTACATCAAAATTGATGAGCATCTCATAAAGTATGGATTTTTTAGAAATCCATACGATCCCAATCTTTACCTCAAAAAGTAAGGGGTGGATATTGTGATTTTTTTGTCTATGTCGATGATCTAGTCATCACTGGCATTTTAGTGAGGATGATCGATGCAATGAAGAAATATCTTAATGGATCGTTCAACATGACAAATCTCGGGCTAATGCACTATTGTCTTGGATTGGAATTATGGTAGAAAGAGAATCACATTTTTGTTTCTCAGATGAAATATACCAAGACAATTCTTGAGAAATTCAAGATGATGGATTGCACACCAATTTCTACACCTATGGAGAACAAATTGTAGTTATCTCAATTATATCCATCTCTTGAGGTAAATGTCACTCTCTATCGGTAGTTGATTGGGAGTATCATTTACCTAACCTACACTAGACCACATATCAAATTTGCAGTGATCTATCTATCCAATTTCATGGAGGAACCCGAAGTTTGTCATTGGAAAGCAACAAGGCACATCTTGAGATATCTCAAAGGATTAGTGGATCTTGGTCTAGAATACAAGAAGAACGACAACTTCTTCTTATCAAGATATTCAGATTTAGATCATGCAGAAATATTGATGACAAAAAATCCACTTTAGGATTTGTATTCTTTATGGGATTTGGACCAATATCATGGGGAAGAAAAAAACAACACTTTGTTTCTTGTTCTTCCATAAAAGCCGAGTATTGTTCTGCAGGAGAATTTTTTTGTGAAGCGATTTGGCTACATCGCATACTCGAAGGAATTAGAATACCATAGGAAAAACCGACCACCATTTATGTTGACAATGAAGGTGTTCTAAAACTTTTTGCAATCCAATTTTTCATGAAAGAACAAAACACATTGAGGTACATGTACATTTCATACACAAGCATGTCTTGAAGCACAATATATAACTTCACTTTTAACCAACTGTTGAACAAAGAGAAAATATCTTCAAAAAGTCACATGCACGTGACAAGTTCGAGTTGTTCAGAGAATTCCTCTCCTCATCCCTTGAGGCAATGAAAATTAAGTGGGAATGTTAGGTTAATTTATGCATCATATTACCTTAAATATTTAATTATTTAATAAGGTAATATGATGCATAAATTAACCTAACATAACACACTTGCAATTAAGAAGTTTCGAGATCACTCATGGGAGGGGAATTCAACTTACTAAGAATAGAAAGTAAAGGAGGAAATTTCATAGGCATATATCATGCTCAAAAAAAAAAGGTTATTTGGTCAAGACACATGGGAGAAAAATGAGTTCTATTTAGGCAAAACATGTACAAAACACATTGTTTAATTCTCGAATAAAAACAAACAGAACCTCCAGTCTTGAAATGTGGTGGTAAGGTAACCACTTTGCAATGGGTGTATAATTTCCCATATGGTAAGACTAGTTATTGCTCAACTACCATGGCGTTATCTAACTTAATAAAAATTTACTAAATAAAAATGTTGAAAAATAACTAGGAAAGCGAGAAAAGATAGGAAAAGGATAAACAAGGTAAACTAAGCTATAAGAACATGTTGCATGTGAGAAAATTGGACTTGGATATCATCATTTATCTTGAAACAAAATTATCATCTTTGGAGATTTTTACTATTCTCGACAATATGGCACCATGCAATTTTGGGTGCGTATAGTACCCATGTACAATAAGTACAACCTAGAAAAAATGAGATACAAAATAAGGTCTCTAAATAAATAACTTTGTACTATGACAACTTCATTTAATGGGAAGGAATCCATCATTAAAAGTGAATGGATTGAATGAAATCCATCACTAACGAATATGTATGATGTGCAAGTGAAAAGAGTGGTGAATATCTCAAATATACATGAGTGGTTTGAAACCACTACTCAATCACTGAATATGATAAGATGAAACTATACACATCGGAATAGTGAAAAGTAGATTATCACTGTCGAATGAGGTGAAGAAAGTACATAAGAGTATACCAAGAATGACATGAACTTCCTAAAGTAGAAGATGTGATATGCAAAGGGTAAGCAATGAACACAACACCCAAAGATTTAGTATGAGTACCCCCTTCCCCCCATAATGTTGAATGGGTGGAGTGAACAAAATAATGTATTTTCTTGAGTGGTCCAATCGACTAGTTGAACAACGAAAAAAGAATAAAGTTGGCCTCTATAAAATTCTCACTAAAATGAGATGATCTAACTATCAATGTGTCAAACAATATAAATAAAGGGTCTCTCATAAATAACATGACACTACTAGATATGAAAATACATAACATATTAGAAAAAGCGTGTGTAAAACAACACACCCACACATGCATGTAGATGAATAAGTGAAATGAAAACCCCCCATGGAAATTTATAACTTAGTACAAGTATATATCCCAAAAAAACCAAATAATACTTGAGTAATACATTGTATACATGAACTCAAGGTCTTGGTCTATTAGTGAGTCACAAGTAGTTTGTAATCATCAACCCAAGTTTCATTCCCATTGAGTTCATTGGATGATTTCAATAAGTGAGTATAAGGACACCTTGAGGTACGGATCAAAGTTCTCCATATGGAACAAGCGGAACATAACAGGGCACTTTGAATGTAGATTGCTTGGTGGACCATAAATACCCAAGTGCACCCCCATGTCCCACTTAGAGAAAGTGCTCCTCCACCACTCTAGTTCATAGCTCTGTATAGTAAAAGTGCTTACCATCCAATTTTTGTACACTAAATTAAAATAAAACCTAATCAATGTGAATGACGATGAATCCTACTACGAAGACTATTAGCCCTAACCCTAACCCTAAATTCCCTCTTGAGGCTTATGATGGTGGCATGGCGGTTCGGGAGGTGGTGAGGTGAGCAGCTCTACGTAAAAACTAAGCCTCATATATATGTTTGCAGGTTATGACATTCTAGGAGCTTCAAGGGATGGCAAGATATTTGTGAATGATAGTGGTATGTCTTCAAGGGATGGTCGGAAGACTGCAGGAGTTAGTGTTATTATCCTCTATTGAAGTGTCGACACCTATTGATCCTCAATAATCAGTCTCTTTATTTAGAGGCAATACGGGATATAAAATATATCTTCAAGTAGATATAGTGCCAATAAATATATCCCTAAGCCTATGTTTAATACAAATTCTAACCCCTTTATTATTTTTCAAGCATAAGTGGTGTAATCTGAAAATTTCTTCATGAAAAATGGCTTGATCTGAAGATTCAACAATTTTTGTCCAGATCTTACCACTCTTCATGAATAGATGTCAAGCCTTTTGGGTCCCATCATAGAAGGTAAGATTGATATTTATCCTACTTCACGTGGGTTTTTCATAGTTATATTTAATGATACCTCATTTAGAGATTTTATTTTTAGAAGAGTTTGGGAGTTCCAATCCCATGTGTTTCTTATGAAATAGTGGTTCCTTTTGATTAACTCATTATCTTATGCTTTCCTTTAAACCGGTTTTGATTCTCCTTCCTTATTTCTACCTCCAGTTTTTGATGGGAAGCTACTTAACCTCTATAGGTAATACATTAGGATAATTTTTCATTGTTGATCTAAAGATTGAATATTATGAGCACACTACATATGCTATAATATTGGTTGATATGGATACTTCTGTATATTTTTCACCAATATTGAACTCAAAGTTGAGGATATAATTTGGACTCAAAATCTAGACTATGAAGGGTTTCCCTTCAGGTGTAAAACCTATTTTCTCTTTTTCATTTAGCTTCAAATTTCCATATGGGTAGAAAACATGTTAAAAGTAGAAGATCTTGGTGGAAGAATTCAAATCCTAACCACCTAGTTGTAAATGACCTATTAGATAGTGATTCGATTCCAAATCTAAGAAATATGTTTATTTAGATTCTGAGAATGAGAAATTGATTAGACTCTTATTCAGAAGGATCTATTGCAACTTGATCTTGAGAGTTATGTGGATTTGGAGAATTTGAAAAAAGGAACATGCTCCTTTCCTCTTTCTTCATCAAGGATCCAAAATTCTAAGGAGCATATTGAAATTATGATTCCAATCCATAATAATGAAAATGAAAATCTGAATACTTAAAAGGATTGGACGGTTTTGAATAGAAAAAAGAAAGGGAACAATACTCCCCTTAGATGCACTTAAGAACCCATGAGAAGGGGTCTCGGGGATGAGCTTTTGTGTATGGATTTGTGTGCTCTTTTTTTGGTTGTACTATTTTTTTTGGATGTGTTGTTTTTGTTCCTCTAGGTCGCTAGTAGAGGCATCTTCATTTGTTCCTCATTGCTACATCTTTGTCTCCACTTATTGTATGGGGTAGGGTCCCCTTAACCATATTTTAGATATATTGAAAAAATACATTGCATACATAAAAATATCTCAAAATGAGTTCTCTAATTGTCAAATAAAGGAAAAATCAATGTGAGTGTTTTTCCACAACAAAAGAAGTGATGCTAGGAAATGAATAGTGTGTGGATGATGTAGCTGAATCGTAGATGATCCTATCCTGTAGATCTTAGAAAAAACATTGATGATGTCACTATCAATGATCTAAAATATATCCATGGTGAATATGGATGATAGATGAAGGCTTTTGCATGAAATCAAGTGATATGTGCATAGCTCATCCATGTGAGGAGTAATCTCTAGATGTCTCATCACTCTCATGTGTAGCTGAAATAGTCTCATGTCTCTCATTCCTAATAAGAAGTGTAGAAGGCCTCATGTTTTGATCAATATCCTCATAAAGAGTGGAGTGAAAAAAATGTGAGTGTACATGAAGTAGACCTAATGAAAATTCATCTACTTTATATCCAATGTTATGGAAAGCAATCCAATGAATAGGTTGCATAGGGGAAGTAATACCTTGTGGATTTCTACTCATGCCTCTATCAAAATGACCCATAGAATAGAGAGTACAAGATCCAAAACTAGTTATGTTCTTATTAAATGAGCCAAACATAATGGTGGGTGAATATGAAGTGTGGGTGCATAAAATTCAATGGAAAATTTATGATTAGACAAATAAGAGGATGATTATGTATCAATGGGATCGGAATAAGTGACATAAGGTAGACTATGATTTGTGATAGGTATGGTCAATCTAACATTGTAAGCATGCACAATGTCCTGGAATGGCTTAAAGAGGGTGTCTTTTCAAGAAATAAGTGATGGTAACAGAGATATATAATTTTTTATATTCATATTCTCTTTAACAAATCTAACCATGTCTTCTTGAAGTTAACATAGTTCTAAATAGAGAATGTGTTTTTTAGAAAGAAGTTTATTATTTACATGTGTGAGAGTGTGGAATTCATGGATGAAACCCATTTAAAATAGAAAGGCAAAGAATACCTTGTAAGAAATCAGAAAAATAAACACACTCAATACACATATCTCGAATTGATTATAACAATGTAATTCGAACAAATTCTCCTCAATATAATAGTTGGCATGAAAGCCACAAATTAAATAAGACCAACCTAGAATCTTTTTTAATGGAAAATGAACCCCCTAGCTAAACGTAAGTGACACTATAAAATAGTGCATTTACAAATAAAATATAGTCAATAAATTGTAAGGTTATATTGAATGTATACTCCTAGTTTATTATGAACAAAATCAAAACCTATAGTTTTAAAGTACATTTAAAAACATGCACTTTAAAAAAATGGCATATTAGTCCGACACATGGATCAAATATATATATATATATATATATAAAGTATGACACATGGATCAAAAGATATATATTAGTCCAACACACGGATCAAAAATATTGAAAGTCCTTCATGGAATTTGCAAATGGTAGTATTTCGATTATTAGTAGTTGTCTTATGAGTCTCTTAAAATACGTATGAATAAAAGCATTTAATTATAACACTGTTAATCATTGTTGATTTTTCCATATTTAATTTTTTATTTTCATCTCAACCTAATGGATGGGGAAAGTGCACTTTATGATGAATCACATGAAGTATGAGTTGACATAAGATTCTAATAATACGGTAATGATGTATTTAGAAGGACATATTGTTGAATAATATGTATCCGAAATCAAAGTCCTTGATATATTTTCCCTCCATATATGTAATTATTTATATTGTTTATTGACTTTATTCATGATCGTTAGATCGATAAATCTATTATTTGCACCAATTCATGTATGTATAGCTTTATTTTATGAAGATTCTCATAAGGAGATCTTCATGATATCTTTAAGAATATTGTCATTGATATGGTAATAGAAAGCTGTTATCACCGAATCACAAAGACCCTGGATGTTGATCGATTTCTAGTTTGATCACTCTAAGCATCCAGATTGGATAACATGGATCTATCTCCAAGTTGTGGGAATACTTGAGATAGACCTAGAAAGTCGGTTCTTCAAACTACATGGACTCTAATGCGGGAGAAACTAGCTATTCTAACCTAAAATTCCAAGGGACCGAGAGAGAGAATGCATAAAATGAAAGCCTTAAAGCGGTATGATGTGAGTAATCTCCAAATGTGTGAAATGGCAAAGTGCACACTAGAAGAGGTGATGACAGTTCACCATAATCCATAAAATGCATTCACAAAGAATATTCCAAGCACACATATATGATAATGAATTCTAAGAACATAATAAATAGACACAATATACTTGTATTAAAGGGGGCAAGAAGAATGCAAGGAAACACAAGCGAGGGAAGATGTATCCACAAACCGATATTTTATTGCTAATGATATGCATTTCAATCCATTACAAGATAAGGGCCTGGATCACCATGCAAGGAGTCCACTACAAGGGCCTGCAAAACACTGGCTTCACAAAGCAATTTTGACAAATCTTTGTTATCTCCCTCTTACAATGAGCCCAACACTCCATTTATAGAAAAATTAATTTAAGAGGCATTAAATTGAGTGGAATTCTTGTAAAAGGCTCCCCATACTAATGTGATGAAATGACCATGCCTCTTAATTGCACTCCCAACTACGCATAAAACACATTACTCTGAACCCGGCCACGTTTTCTTAAAAACTCAATCAATTTATGATCAAATCTGGAATTTCTTGATTTTTGTGCGTCATCGAACCACGATTCAATGGTACCATTTTGTGTGATTTCGTTGAGAAATACAAAAGTTATGTTCTCGAGTGCGAGGCATTTTCCATTTTGGGCACAGCGCGTTTATGTCATTTGACGAATGAGCATATTGACTGGAGCCGAATATGTTTCTTTTATTTAAATATATCTACCCTCATTAGAAATATAGTATGCTGTTCCGTAGAAATCAATTTTATGAAAATCGAAATGATCAAAAGTTATGATTTGAAGTTTCATTGACTTTTCTTCCCGCCTTCGGCCATTTCGGCTTTTCGCGTCCGGATGTCCCTTTGTCCCATAAATGAAATTTCCCATTTATCCGGCCGGTTGGGTAGAGTTTGCTTTTGGGTACTGCAGGACAAATGTTTATTTCGTAATTGTCCGGGACAAAAGTTCTCATTCGGCCGATCGAGGCGGTTCGCATACTTCAGCGTACCTTTAACTGTTTCGGGCCACCTTGACTCATTTTGGCGGTTCGCACGCCCTGATGTCCCATATGTCCCACTTGCATTTGGGTGTTTGCGCTCATTTCGGCCGGAATGTAAGTGCCCAGTCTAGGACTTAGCCATTTTTGTGATTTTATGAAGATTCTCATTAAGGAAAAATACGATGATCTTCATGACCTATCTTTAAGAATATTTGTCATTAAATGATGCATGTTATCAAAATGAGTAATTTTGAAAAACTAGAAAAGGATTGCACCACTAGATTAACTATATGTAGAATACATGTATAAATGAAATCCTTGTTCTTAGTTGTGTAATGTCATCGACATCTCCAACTTGGTTTTCCATCGGGTGATACCATTGCACACTTATGGTGAAATACAAGTGTAATTTGTAAACTATTCTCCATTTCCCTATAGAGAGAGCTCTCCTCCCCAAAGAATGAACCTATGTATGTGTGGCCACCATTAAACTTCCCCATGGAACATAACATGCACCATATAATGGCCGTGACATGTCTTCTTTTTCAAGCGTAGATTATAGTCATTTAAATGGTCACTTTGGCATGTGGTTACGTGGGATAGATGGAAGGAGGATTTGGATCAGATTTTCATTATCACCTTGCCACCAAAGCCAAGACTCGAGGCGAGGCCATTTCGAGAGCTTGTGAGGATGTGCCTTTACTGACCAAAACCATATGTTTTTCCTTAAACCAACATAGTTAACTATCCATCAACCCTTGTTTTTCCTTAAACAAGCATAAACTGCCTTCATCGCAGAACTTTTGGCTAACAATGGGTGAATTTGGAGAATACAAGCCAGCCTATGGATGCCATTGAATTTGAGGTATTTTGTTTTGTTTCTTTGATTATCCTTCTAATTCCATTGTTACATGTCTCGTATGCATGGAATGTTAAACAAAATTAAATAATTGTAGTTATTTTTAAAAATCAACATAATTAACTATCCATCAACCCCTTTTTTTCCTTAAACTAGAATGAACAACCTTCATCACGAAAATTTTCCTAACAATGGGTGAATTTGGAAAGTAAAAGTTATCCTATGGACGCCCACGACTCTAAGGTATTTAGTTTTGTTTCTTTGATTATCCTTCAAATTCCACTATTATATGTCTCGTATGCATGGAATGTTAAAACAATTAAAGTATTGTAGTTATTTTTAAAAAAAGATTCCTAGTGCCCTTAAACTTGGCAATGTTCATCTTCTCCTACACCTTATTTTCCTCTATTTATTAAAAATCATAAAGCACTCCCTGAATGGCCAAGTGAATGTGGCATTCGGTGTGATTTCCAAACATGGAGCTATCCTAAGTTTGGGACCTTCCGATATGGGATAGCTATCCAAAGAATCGGTTCCTCTTCCTAATCCTACCTGCCACAACTACTCCTAATGAAATAAAAACCTATCTAAACATAAACTAAACTTCCAAGGAGACAGGGAGAGAGATGAATGGAAAGTAAAATCTACACTAAGAGCAGTGATACACAAAAAAAGGAGTGCTAGTCACTTCCCCATCCTAAAAAAAAGTAAAGGAATGAACTTGGAGAGGGTGATCATGCACCATAGACCAAAACACCCACATTTGCCATTTCTGTAATGAAACATGGAGTATACATAGATCCTACAAGCACAATGAGAGGCAAGAAAAATAACAAAAATGATGCAAGGGTTGATAGATGAACCACAAAGAAACACTTTTATTACTCCAAATTTGCAAAGTACATTGATTTAGCAGAAGGATGCAATAAATTCCATTTACAAATTTTGGTAGGAAGGCCTGAAGCCCAGATCTTAGAAGAAGAGGGGTGTATGGGAGAGAAAAATGAACAACTACATGAATAATGCAACCCCATTACATTTTATAGAAGAAAAATGAGGAGGGGAGAGAGGAAACCAAAGATTTTCCTCAACCACCCACAAAAATACATCATTATCCTACCGCAAGAGTGATGGGCATCCTGAAAATCCCATATCTTCTTGTACTTTACCTTGTGGTAGAAGAAAACAAGCCCATACTCTCATTGATGGCTTCCCACCTACCACAACACTGTTCACTAATCATGAATTTAGGAGATCCGAACCTCCAAAATTCCAATTTTTATGTTCCTAGGTTGTAACTCTCTTATCACCTTTCCTATGAGTGTTTTTTAAATAAAAAACAGACACCCAATGCTCAAGATATGCCATTTCGGGATTTTTGGGGGTCTTTACAATTTAGGGGTTTAAAAACCTCTGAAAAATCATTTTTCATGTCCCCATCATGAATCTCTCTCAATCACTCTCCATAGACTATGATTTTGTGAGAATCGACTGACTTTGGAAGCTCAAGTTATGCAAATTTCTATGTAGGTTTTTTTGTGTTTTTGGGTGTGCATTGTTCGCATGGGCGAGCTACTCGACGAGCTATGCATTGAGCTTATTGCATTTGTTCATGGTGCCCCTTTGAATCACCGATTCTACCCATCTTTCGCATATTGGAGCCGAGTGAGCCATTTTTCACCATTTTGTATAGTTCTGGCACCCTATATTTCATTGTTTCCACGTTGCACCGACTCCTTGTAATATATTACTGGCGCCTCGAACATGACTTGTCTTGCATCAGTGGCTAACTCCCCTGATGACTACCGTATTACAACATTATTCCCAATGAGCTTTGAAATGGGCCATACCTCTACTTTCGAGCCCCTTGTTCTAGCTCTCGGGGTTCCCGATCTCCCTTCCATTTTACGCTTCAATGGGTTCCTCTTTCACCCGAAAACAATTTTGAATGGCGGACACCCTCGCACGAAGACCAACATCCACGTGCACATCAGATCAAGCTCCTTCGAGACATCCTAACTGCCTCTTCCTTTCCTGACTCGCCAAGTCCACCTTGCATTGATCCGACCCAGTTGAATTTCGGCTCGTTGAGCGAGTTCATCCTATTAACTTGCCATCTAACCAGCTGGAGAGATTTTGCTCCCAACACGCCACCAGAGTCAACCTCTACGTGGCTGCCCTCATCAGCGACTCATTCTTCGATTCCCTTTACATCCTGACACCTCAACCTCACGTTCTACTAACCACGGCACATCCCCCAAACAACTCGTCACGCTTTTAGACATTCCAGCCACACGACTTTAGAGTTTTTAGTTAGGAGTTTCGGAAGTTTTTTGTCGGAGGGCTAGTCATTGTTCATCACTTGAGCTCCACGGTTTTTCCGAAGTATCACAGTCCAAAGTTCAAACCTCCAAAATTTGGAGTTTCCGGCTTCGGAATTTAGAACGCCGTTTTCTCGAAAAACCCCCACGTTCTCTGAAGTTTGAAACCTCCGAAGTCAAAAGTTTTAGACTTCAAAATCCAAGTCGTTCGGACCTTTTCAACTCGCCCACCAGAAAAATTATGAAATGGACACATACGAAATCCCGAAATGACATTTTCGGAAGTCGTTTATATCCATGCTCTATTACTAGCTCAATCTCTTTGTTTTGTAACTTTATCCCTTCGGTGTCGCGTCGAGCTCTTTCTTCCCTGGGCAACCTCTGATCAAACTTTGAGCTCTTAGCTCGGCCCTGTGTGGATGACCTCCCTATCATGCTCAAGCCGTCAAGGCTAGCATTCTGGTTGATCAAGCCGGCGCTTGTCTTCGTGCCACCTATGAGGTCAACTCTACAAGCTCGAAGCCCATCTAACGATCGCCTTCTCATCGGCCAAGGGTCTCGCTTTCATTCAAACTGCCCCGGATGCCTTGGCTTAATCCCACGGCTCGCAAAGGCGAGCTTCTTCGCTCCATCTCACTTTTTCTAATGCAGGCTCAGTGCCACGCTCGAGTTGATCCCATCAAGCTATTTCCATGTTGAATTCATTCTCCGACCTGGCCGTCATGTTTTAACCTCCCGGTTGGTTTCCAAGCTCATCCGAGTCGGCTTGCATCTTGAACCTGGGCCATTGCATTACATGTCCATTTCATAACTTGGCTTGAACGAGAACTTTCCATGTTGTCTGCCTCTTCGTCTTAGCTATGGGCCAAGCTATTTTTTTGGATCTTGATTTGGCCTCTCCAATCATCACCTCGTCCAAGTTGTGTCGTTACCGAGACAACCAAACTCATGCGTTTCACCTCCAAGTCTTCACGACTCGCTTCTAGCCATTGAACCTGCTAGCTCGGTCGTTTGAGCTGTTTAAATTCGGCGCCAAGCCCCATGCTCACTGTCACCCCTTCCGCGAATATCCGATCGAGCTTGGGCTTGCGCTTTTCTCCATTCTCGCGGGCATTGCACAAGACGATCTGTTTGCTTGCATGAGCCGAGCCAGAGGAACCCGTATTCAACTCGGTTCCTTGAGCTCATTTTGTGAGCAGTCTTCGAGCTCACCCATCTTCGTTACGGCCTTCACGCCGCTTCCTACTGGGTTTGGTCCTCGATCTTCAAACTGAGCCGATCTCTTTATCTTCGCCCGAGTCCCTGAGTAACTTACCGTGAGTTTAGCCAAACTGCCATGGTCACCTGTGCGATTCCGTAGAGCGGCTCAATGTTTGACTCAGTCGGCTTCATGACTCAGCCTTATGAGTCATTCTTTGCTACCCATGGCCCCTCTTTTGTGCACCGGCTCGGCTCAACGTTTGAGCACGTGTACTTTCAACCTACCCCCGAGCTCTGTGCGATTCCTGGCCGAGTTAGCCCGGGCTCCCAATGCCGAGTTTCCTGCAACCCGTTCGGCCGACTTCGATTGCAACCCAACTCAAAATCCCAAGCTATCATCTTGCCCGCGAATTCTGTTGGATACATCTTCTATCGCATCCACCAATTGAGCCCAGTTCTCAACTCGGCCCTCCAATATAAATGAGCTCTCCTGATATTTCAACTAAACGAGCTCGCCATACGAACTCGCCGAGCTAAACTTAGCTCGTTTCCGCTCCAAGGCCATTTTGGAAAAAATATAATCATTTTTTTTGCATTTTTCAAGATTCCTTCGGATTTGTTAGTGTTAATGGGCCATAGGGGAACCGAGAGAGATATTTATAGCCCCATTACCTTTTTTTTTACCTTTCGCTTGTTTTACTTAGATGTATAACGGGGCCCACTTCCTTTCCTTTGTAAAGTTGAACCTTAAAGGTTGAAACCCAAAATAGGAAAAAAATTCTCTCTTGTGCTCCCAACACATTCAACAATGCTGAATGTGTTCCCAAAATAATTGAATGATATGCAACTTCCAATTCATCCCCAAGTGCCATGTCGATGGTTGGGTCTTTTTACACCTCGTTGTCAATTTTCCCTGTGGGAGGGAGGGACGAAGGGGGAGGAATGGATAACACCCTCCTTGGAACTCTATATATATATTATAGTGTCTACACAAGTATATAGTGTCTACACAAGTCCAAGTGAAAATAGAGTTCCAAGGAGGGTGTTATCCATTCCTCCCCTCCGTCCCCTTATATATGTTAGGTTCTCTTCAACAATAATTTCCATGTAAAATGAAGATTGTCAAGACTCACACATTCCTATAAATGCATCCATCTTTGTAATTCTTGGCCAATTTAATGTCTTCATTAATGTGTGTACACAAAGAAAAAGAAAAGCATAGCAAGAATGGTGTTTGGCTCTTAATTTACTTTACCATCTCTTAAATTTTCCTTAAAGATGTTCAATAAAATCTCTTATATATTATTTTCTAACCAACAATTTTGATACTATTTTTGCTAGTAATTCAAAGAAAATTATAAAGAATTTTTTTCCTCTTTAGTTGTTTCTTCCCTTTCTAATCACCAATTATTTGAAAGTTGGAAATAGGGTTTGGTTAGCTATAAACAATGAATTAATCGGGTATAAAGTTTAGCCTTGTGTTCTGCAAATTAAGTGTTTCGTTACCATGGGACTAAACAAACATTAGAATATAGTTGTTGATCGACAACCAAAAAAGTGATGAGAAATGTAGTGATTCGAATGTAATACCCCTTAAGAACCTTAACTTCACCTAGAACCTATTTTACAACCATTCCATAGGCTTTCTAGACTTAATTTAATATTTCCTAATAGGTCATTGAGACTTGACCTATAACCTATTTAACAACTAGTACACACGCATTGTGTAATTTCACAAACAGGGACGAAAGCTTGTATATTTTATTAATGTGAAATTGATTAACCATTACAATGGATTTTTGCAATATTTATACATATTGGATAGCAATGTGAGACAAACAAATATGTTGCACAAGTAAAACCATACTCACAACTGCTTCCAATAATACATCCGAGAAGCATATAAATTGTTATAATAATTGTAACAATTATCCCTGTGAAACAAAAAGACAAATATGGTTTAAAACCATATAACAAATTACAATTATATTATGGTTTATAATATAACCATATAATATGATTATTTAATTAATAAAATAAATTAAATAATAAATCATATAATGCATAATTAATTTATCCTAACATTCCCCCCCTTAATTGTGCATTGTCTCAAGGGATGAGGAGAGGAACTCTCTGAACAACTTGAACTTGTCACGTGCAAGTGATTTTGTGAAGATATCTGCTTGTTGTTCAGCTGTTGGACAATATTGAAGCTGGATGTTGTGCTTCAACACATGTTCGCGTATGAAATGAACTTGTACCTCAATGTGCTTTGTTCTCTCGTGAAAAACTGGATTGCGAACAAGTTTGAGAACACCTTCATTATCAACATACATGGTGGTTAGTTTGTCCTGTGGTATTCCAAGTCCTTCTAGTATGCGACGTAGCCAAATCACTTCACGAAAAATTCTCCTGCAAAACGATACTCGGCTTCTGTGGAAGAATGAGAAACGAAGTGTTGTTTCTTACTTCCCCATGATATTGGTCCAGATCCCATAAAGAACACAAATCCTGAAGTGGATTTTCTATCATCAATGTTTCCTACATGATCTGAATCTGAATATCTAGACAAGAAGAAGTTGTCATTCTTCTTGTATTCTAGACCAAGATCCACTGATCCTTTGAGATATCTCAATATGCGCCTTGCTACTTTCCAATGACAAACTTTGGGTTCTTGCATGAACCTGGATAGATAGCTTACTACAAAGCTGATATCTGGCCTAGTGTAGGTCAGGTAAATGAGACTCCCAATCAACTACTGATAGAGAGTGGCACTTACCTCAGGAGATGGATCTGAACGAGATAACTGCAATCTGTTCTCCATGGGTGTAGCAATTGGTGTGCAATCCATCATCCTAAACTTCTTGAGCGTAGTATTGGTATATTTCATCTGAGAAACAAAAATATGATTCTCTTTCTGCCACACTTCCAATCCAAGACAATAGTGCATCAGCCCGAGATCGGTCATGTCGAATGATCGATTAAGATCTTTCTTCGTTGCATCGATCATCCTCACTGAACTGCTAGTGATGACTAGATCGTTGACATAGACAACAACAATCACCATCTCTCCCCCTTGCTTTTGAGGTAGAGATTGGGATCATATGGATTTCTAACAAATCCATGTTGTATGAGATGCTCATCAATCTTGATGTACCATGCCTAGGGTGCTTTTTTTAGACCATACAGAGATTTCCTAAGTCTGCATACCTTTGCTTCTTGACCAGGTACAACATATCCCTCAGGTTGAGTCATGTAGACTTCTTCTTGTAAATATCTATTTAGGAAGGAACTTTTTATGTCAATTTGGTGAACTTTCCATCCAAACTAAGCAGCTAGAGAAAAGATCATCCTGATCGTTTTGATCTTAGTTGTGGGAGCAAATGTCTCCTCATAGTCAATGCCTTCTTTTTGTACGTACCCCTTTGCTACAAGTCTTGCTTTGTACTTGTCCACTGTCCCATCTTCTTTGTACTTAGTTTTGAATATCCATCTGCATCCAATGGGTTTCTTCCCTGGTGGAAGATTGACAAGCTGCCAAGTGTTATTCTTCATCACTGATTGATATTCAGAATCCATGGCATCTTTCCAAGATTTTGACTGTAGGGCTTCTTGGACTGTAGAGGGCTCATCTGATTCAATAACTCTACTCATCAAAGAAAAATTAACTTCTTCTATTGCTTTACTGCGAGTCCGTGGTCCAAGGGTGGATGTATCTGGTGGAGCATCCAATCTTGCATCTCATAATGTACTTGTACACCATTTAGGCATACACTGAACTGTTCCCATGGGTTGTGGTTCTATCTGATCATCATCATCCCCATCATCACTTTCATCTTCTGAGGGAACATCAGCTTCAATTTTTACAATAGGTGAAAAATCTACATCTTGCGAGTCTGGAGGAGGAGTCTCTACTTCCTTCTTCTCTAAAAACTCAACATCTCTATTGGTGTAGACTTTTCTGGTCTTAGGATCCATCAGTCTATACCCAAGAGTCTCTTAACTATACCCAATGAAGATGATTTTTGTGACTTCATGTCCAATTTCTTTCTATTCTGTTTGGGTATGTGCATGCTTGCTTTCCACCCGAATACTCTGAGGTGTGCAATGGATGGTTTCCTTTTTTACCATGCTTCTTGTGGTGTAATTCCATCAAGAGCAGTTGTGGGCACTCTGTTCAACAAATATACTATTGTCTTTACTGCTTCTACCCAAAATGTCTTTGTAAGTTCAGAATCATCGATCATGCATCACACCATTTCCATGATAGTACGATTTCTTCTCTCAACAACACCATTTTGCTTTGCGGTGTGTGTGGAGGAGGCATTTGTTGATGAATCCCATGAGTTTGTAGGTAGTCTCGAACTCATCACTAGTGAATTCCCCCTCGATCTCGAGCAGAGAGTTCGATGTGATAACCGAGTTTCTTTCTCAACTGCTACTTTGAACTTTTTGAAGGTTTCAAATGCTTCACTTTTCTTGCAAAGACAAAAAATCCACATTTTCCGTGAATAGTCATCAACACAAAGCATGAAGTACTAGAACCCAGTATGACTTGGCTAGCAGTGGACCGTAAAGATCGGTATGAACCAGGTCAATTTTACCATGAGCTCGAAATGTACTCCTCTGGAATGAAACTCTGTGTTGTTTTCCTGCTAGGCAGTGAGGAAACTTTTGTATCCTTTTGAAGAGATGGTAGCCCATGTACCATATTACACCGGCAAAGTGTTTCGAGATATTTGAAACTTACATGACCAAATCTTCGATGCCACAATTGTGCTGAGGTGGTGTTTTTAGCTATAAGTGCTTGATCATCTTTGTGAACAAAATCAAGTTGGAACATGCGTCCCACATTGGAGGCTTTTGCAATTATTTTTGAGCCTCTTGATTTATCTCAAATCAAACACATTTTCTTGCCGGATTGACTATCAAAGTCAATTTTCATGTTGTGATCTAGGAGTTAACTAACTAAAAGAATATTCTTTGTCAACCCAGGGACATATAGGACATCTAATAGTCTACATTTGCATGAACCAAGGGGTAGAGAAATGTTCCTAATCCCCTGAACTGTATATGAAGAATCATCTCCCAATGAAACATGATTTTTCGATGGCGTGTCCCTCATTGAAATAAACTAGTCTCTATGGCCGGTCATGTGTCGAGTGGCTCCCAAATCAACATACCAGACATCACTAGATGACGTGGATGGTTCACTTGATCGAGTAGTGAACAAGAAGTCTTCATTGTCTGACTGTTCTTATTTCTCAAAAATATTACCTTACTGGTGGGGTCCTCTTTTCTAGTTCCCCTTTTTCTGCCCATGATAGTTGTTAGAATGTCCCTTGTAAGATTTTTGTTGTTGTGGTCCAAAGTTTCTTGATGAACCTTTCTTATAAGTGTTATACCAACAATCTTTTAAGTCATGTCCTCTTTTACAAATTAGACATTGCTTCTTCTGTTGATTTTCCCCATGATACTGATTTTGATGTTGGGACTTCTGATAGGAATTAGGTTTTCCTTTACCTTTTCCTTTCCATTTTTGATGTGAAGACAGTGCCTGCTCCTCTTCATCATCCTTATTGTGCATTGCTTCCTCTTGTTGTAGTAGGTTTACTAGTTTGTCAAAACCAACTGTCATATCTGTCATGTTTAGTGTTGTGACAAAAATGTAGTAAGAAGAGGGGAGTGCTCTCAGAACAATGGGAACAAGAGCATCATCTGTGACTGGTTCTCCCAGGGCTAGAAGTGAAGCCCTTAATTCTGTAACTCTTCTTAAGAAAGCTTCAATTTTCTCATTCTGCTTGAATTTCAGTGTATGTAACTGACTCTACAAATTCAGTATGACATTCTTGTTCTTGGCCTCGTATACTATACTCAATTTATCCCACACTTCTTTTGCTATTTTGGCATCTCAAATGTGGGGTTGCACATCATCGACACTCCAAACAAGATGATGAGTTTGGCCTTCTAATCTACTTTATCAAACTACCATTGTTGTGTTGTATCAGTGGCTGATCTGGTCAGAGTACCATTCACAACAGACCAGATCTCTTCAAACTCAAGTTGTGTCTTTATTTTTGTCTTCCATGCAGCATAGTTGCTTCCTCTGAGCAATTGTGAATCCGAAGAAAAAATTTGGGGGCATTGGTGCCCATTTTGCAGAGATCACTGACAGGGTTTGGCTCTTATCACTCCAGGTATTAAGTCTCCCAATTTATATACCATCAGCCTGATATACCAAACCTTTCTATATACGTGCCCTTCCGATATACCCATCGGTACGTGGAAGAAGCTCACCCTTTCTATATACCCGACGGTATGTGAAAGAGGTGTTAACGTACGTGAAAGAATTCAATACATGGTACAAAGACAATACTGAAAGGGGTCTGTGCGATTATTGACACCGCTCAAAGAAATATCCTCATACGCACATGCGTAACTTTGCTATATACTCAAATAATTTCTCAGTCCGGATTTATGTCATGCAATCATTCACAGATGGATGGGATGGCTCATAGTGTGTGCTATGACATTATTACTCCCGTTGATTTAAAGGGTCGATGCCCGAGATGACATTGTTGCAGCTATATTAGGTGTTAAGTGTAGTAGCAGTCGTGATGGCTTTACCCGTAAGTGCTTCCCAGAGGCACCGTATATATCGAACACTATGAATGAGATCTAGGATCTTGTGAGTGTTACAAAACTAAATTTATTCTTTTTTATTACAAATTTTCCAGTTTCTAAGCGATTCAAAGTTTTCATTGATTATGGAATCTGAAATTAGTACAATATGTTGAAGCATGCAATTACATTAAAAAATCTGGAAAAATTGAATGGTAGACAAAAAATTTGTTTTTCAAGGCCTACCAGTGGCCTTCGGATCCCAATACGGCTTGAAGCAAAAAATAAAAAAACTAGCTCAAAATGAAGTTTTTAGATAGCCCTCCTTTGGCAAAAAAAAGTGCTCCGAATGAAAAAATATGCGAGTGGACAAAAAAAACATTTACCCTAAAACATGGTTTTTCTTGCTAAATTTAGTTAGTTATAACTAAATTTGAATTTTCCACTAAATTTAGTGGATTCGACCCTTGACCTCTCTTGATGGGAAGTGTCTTACAAAAGTTATGCTAGCCACTTGGGCGGCTAAGCTAAACAAGTATATGTAAAGAGAAAATTATAATTAAACACTTCCAAACTGTAAAACCATACCTCTTCATAAAACCACGGTTTTGGAAAGGTGGTTTTGAGAAAAATTCCAGCAAAGAGAAAAAATGACAGGCTGGTTTTGGCGAGAATGAAGGCGGTTTTGACTGTGTGTATGGCGCCTTAGATCATTTTTCTTCCTTCCTTTGAGCTTGTAATCTCTTCCTTGGTGAATTTTATCCTCCTCAACCTTAATTGCAATGAATAAAGGTGGTTTTGAGGAATTTGATGGCGGTATTGCAAGGGATGGGGCTAGGAAGTTGCAGAGGCAACTCTGGCTCTCTTTTGCTTACACAAGCTTCTCCAATGCTCCTCAAACTCTGCTGCAATCCTCCAATATCCTTCAACCTGCTCTGAAACCAAATGTAATTTCACAAACAGGGACGGAATCCTGTATATTTTATTAATGTGAAATTGATTAACCATTACAATGGAGTGCTGCAATATTTATACATATTGGACAACAATGTGCAGACAAACAAATATGTTGCACAGGTAAAACCATACTCACAATTGCTTCCAATAATACATCCGGAAGCATATAAATTGTTATAATAATTGTAACAATTATCCCTGTGAAACAAAAAGAAAAATATGGTTTAAAACCATATAACAAATTACAATTATATTATGGTTTATAATATAACCATATAATATGATTATTTAATTAATAAAATAAAATAAATAATAAATCATATAATGCATAATTAATTTATCCTAACATTTGTCGAGACATAACCAAGTCCTAATATACATTAAGATAGATGCATTAAAAATTTGGTAATTAACATGCAAAAAACCTTTGTAGTTTTCATCTTGTTGAAAAACTCAATCTGTTTTCTACCACGGTTAAAAAACAATGCGTTTTTAAACACATTGAAAAACACACCGTGGTTTTCAACATGTTGAAAAAAGTAAAGGTTTTCCACATTTTTTTATTGATAAAATTAATATTTATCATTAACATGTGGAAAACCCTTTTGTTTTTAATCTTGTTGAAAAACACAATGGTTTTCCACGCGTTTTCATTAATGAAATTAAAACTTTGTAACTCACACCGATACAACAACAATAGATTACATTTATTATGTATAATTATTTAATGAATAATAATTTTATTAATTACATAAGTCAAAACTTGTGGAAAGATTAAGTGTTTTTCAACACATTGAAAAAGACAATGGTTTTCCATATTTTATAACTGATGTAATTAATATTTAGTAATTAACATGTGGAAAAATTACATTTTTTCATCTTGTTGAAAAACAAATTGTGTTTTTTATCATGTTGAAAAACACACTGTGTTTTTCAACGCATTGAAAAACACAATGGGTTTTGAGCGTTTTTATTTATGTAATTAAAATTTTGTAATTCACACTAATATATGTAAAAAATTTCCCTTATTTTATAAATTGAAAGTTAAATAGATGTCAAATTTAGGTGTATAATTAATTAAAAATTTAAAAAATATTAAATTTAAGTGAATAATTTATTACATTACACTTAATTTACGTTATTTACAATATTGGATTTACTTGACAATCTCTTGAAAATATCTTAATTTATTTTACAATCTCTTGAATTTCCACTAAAGATGTTCAATAAAATCTCTTATATTTTATTTTCTAAGAAACAATTTTGATACTATTTTTACTAGTAATTCAAAGAAAATGATAAAGAAAAATTTCCCCCTGTTTAGTTGTTTCCTCCCTTTCTTATCATCCAATGATTTGAAAGTTGTAAATAGGGTTGGATTAGCTATGAATAATGAAGTTACCCAAGTACAAAGCTTGCAACTTGTGTTCTACAAATTAAATGTTTTGTTGCCATGAAAATAATCAAATATTAGAATATTGTTGTTGATCGACAACTAGACAAGTGATGAGAAATGTAGTGATTTAGAGTCTAATACCTCTTAAGAACTTTAACTTCACCTAGAACTAATTTTACAACCATTCCATAGGCTTTCTAGACTTAAGTTAATATTTCATAATAGGTCATCGAGACTTAGCCTATAACCTATTTAACAACCATTCCATAGGTTGTCTAGACCTAACCAAGTCCTAATATCCATCGAGACTAATGCAATTAATATTTAGTAATTAACATGTGGAAAACCTTTTTCTTTTTCATCTTGTTGAAAAGCACAGTGTGCTTTTAGCACGATTAAAAAAGAAATGTATTTTTAGCAAGTTGTGGTTTTCAACATGTTGAAAAAAACAAAGGTTTTCTAAGCATTTTCATTTATGTAATTAAAATTTTGTAATTCACACTAATATGTGTAAATAAAATTTTCCCTTATTTTAAAAATTGAGAGTTAAATGGATGTCAAATTTAGGTGTATAATTAATTAAAAATTAAAACAATATTAAATTCAAGTAAAGAATTTATTACATTACACTTAATGTACGTTATTTAAAATATTGAAAAAGTTATTTCTTTAAACTTTAAATTTATTTTAATTTTTTTAATTCAAAAATTTAATATGATGATGATAATTATATTTATATTTGTTAACAATAACCTTAATAATAAATTTCTTAAAATCCATGGACTCTTCTTACTTAATTTAGAATAAAAAAACAAATAGAAATATACCAAAATTGTAGTTCCTCAAATTAATTAAGAGAAATATAATTATTAACAATTCAGATTATTGAATATTATTTGGTTGTCCTAATTTAAAATTTTATGAACCAAGTTGTGTGATTCAAGATATGCGTACACAAACATGTTTATGCCATTATATTATTAGTTTATTTTATTTTATTTTCAAATTTTTATTATGACATTTAAAAATAAAAAATTATATGAATAAAATATAGTACTTGATTAAAAATAACCTTGTCAAATTAAGAATGTTAATGATGATACTATATCTTGTGTTTAAAGTTTATTGTTAGTATTATGAACTACAAATGAATTTTATAGATCGCTAACAAAACATTTTTAGACAACATAATTATAACTTAAACAATAATATAATTATAATTAAACAAACTGAATGAATTTAATTTTATAAGTGTTTGAGATGATTCTTAATATTATCTAGAAGCATAAATAAGTTTTTGATTTGTATGTTGATTTGTTTCTACCATTAAAAAATGTAAAAATTAAAATTAAATTTGTATGTCATCTTTTTCATTTATGTAATTATCATTTCATAATTTTAATGTTCTTTGTTGTGTTAAATGGAATAACATTTTAGTAAGTTTTTTTCTTGTATTCATTATATTTTTAAATAATGTTAATGTGTAGATAATTTGTTATAGGAAATTTGTTTATTATTTGTTATAATTTAGTAATTGAATGAACCAAAAAAATTATCTATTGTCATCATCATTGTCATACTCATTTTGGCATATGAAGGCACATGCCTCTTGAAAATCTAGGAATCATTGAGTGTTGAAAAAGATTTCCCGTGAGGATGCCACATTGATACACCCCTATTTGGGTGGTAGAATGTGCTGCTCAAAGAGTTTTCAAAGTTTCTCGTCGATGACAAATTATTCATACATCAATTTGTCTTGCATGTTTTTTTTGAAATTGTGTTTTCCTTTCCGTATGTTTTTCATATTAGATTATGTATATTAGTTTTGTCTTATAACATACTAACATTAATTGTATGCTTCATTTTGCATGTGTGGTGTTGTATTTAGTCACTTTTTTGTTAAGTGAAAATGAATACCCATAGCTTCATTCCTCCTAATATTATTGGCATAACAATTAAAACTCTAAACTTCCATAGGGATGATGAATATAACAGGTGTACCTTTGTTCGAATGTAGTTTATCTTTTTTTATATATTTTTCAAGATTCCTTCGATTTGTTAGTGTTAATGGGCCATGTAGGAACCCAGAGAGATATTTTATAGGCCCATTACTTGTTTTTTTCCTTTTTCTGGTTTTAGTCAAATGTGGGCCCATGGGGCCCACTTCCCTTCCTTTGTAAAGTTGAACCTTAAAGGTTGAAACCCAAAATAGGGAAAAATCCTCTTGTGCTCCCAGCACCTTCAACAATGTTGAATGTATTCCCAAAATCATTGAATTCTATGTGCAACTTCCAATTCATCCCCATGTGCCTGTCTGGTGCTTGGGTCCTTTTACACCCTATTGTCAATTTTTCTAGTGTGGGGGCCAAAATGGATAACACTCTCCTTGAACTTTATTTTCATTTGGACTTGTGCATACATAATTACTCATTATGTGTGTGTGTGTGTGTGTGTGTGTGTGTGTGTGTGTGTGTGTGTGTGTGTGTGTGTGTGTGTTGGTTCTCTTCAGCAATAATTTCCATTAGAAATGAAGGCTATCAAGACTCACACATTCTATAAATACCTCCATATTTGTAATGCTTGGCCAATTTAATGTCTTCCTTAATGTGTGTACACAAAGAAAAAGAAAAGCAAACCAAGAATTATGTTTGGCTCTTAATTTACTTTACAATCTATTAAATTTTCCTTAAAGATGTCCAATAGAATCTCTTATATTTTATTTTCTAACCAACAATTACGATACTATTTTTTCTAGTAATTCAAAGAAAATTATAAAGAATTTTTTCCCCTTTTTAGATGTTTCCTCCTTTCTAATTAGCAAATTATTTGAAATTTTGAAATAGGGTTTGGTTAGTTGTGAACAATGAAGTTAATCATGTATAAAGTTTGCAACTTGTGTTCTACAAATTTAGTGTTATGTTGCCATGCGAATAAATAAACATTAGAATATAGTTGTTGATCGAAAACCAAACAAGTGATGAGAAATGTAGTGATTCGAATGTAATACCTCTTAAGAACCTTAACTTCACCTAGAACAAATTTTACAACCATTCCATAGGCTTTAGACTTAATTTAATATTTCCTAATAGTTCATCGCGACTTGACCTATAACCTATTTAACAACCAGTGCATAGGCTATCCAAACATAATCAAGTCCTAATATCTATCAAGAGAGATGAAATTAATATTTAGTAATTAACATGCAAAAAACCTTTGTATTTTTCATCTTGTTGAAAAAATCAATGTGTTTTTTAGCACGGTTAAAAAAACAATGTGTTTTTCAAAGATGGTTAAAAAAACAATGTGTTTTTTAAGCGTTTATAAAACACAATTGTTTTCAACATGTTGAAAAAAACAATGGTTTTCCACATTTTTTGATTGATGAGATTAATATTTATTAATTAACATGTGGAAAAAATTTGTTTTTCATCTTGTTGAAAAACACAATATTTTTTCCGTTGAAAAACACGTTTTCCACACGTTTATTTATGAAATTAAAATTTTGTTACTCACACTTTGAAACATTACACTTAATTTTCATTTATGAAGTGAATAATTTATTCCATTACACTTAATTTACGTTATTTAAAATATTGGATTTCCTTTACAATCATTGAAAATATCTTAATTTACTCTATAATCTCTTGAATTTACTGCTAAAGATGTTCAATAAAATCTCTTATATTTTTATTTTCTAACAAAAATTTTGATACTATATTTACTAGTAATTCAAAGAAAATGATAAAGAAAAATTTCCCCCTGTTTAGTTGTTTCTTGTCTTTCTAATTAGCTAATTATTTGAAAGTTGGAAATAGGTTGGATTAGCTATGAACAATGAAGTTACCCAGTGTACGGTTCACATCTTGTGTTCTACAAATTAAGTGTTTCGTTGCCATGGAAATAAAAAAATTAGAATATAGTTGTTGATCAACAACCGAGACAAGTGATGAGAAATGTAGTGATTCGAGATCTAATTGTTATCCAAAATTCACCCCTCAAGGTAATTTTGATAACATGCACCATATTTTTAGTCCGGTAATTAGAATTGATTCAAGGCCCAAAATCATGGTTTTAGGGTCCTCTTGGCTTCTCTCTAACTTCCCCATGCAAGGAAGAAATCCAAAAATGAAGTCACGGCATGTTTTAATGCATTACGGGTCTGGAGGTTATGGGTCATACCAATGCGGATCATACCAAGGTTTTTCGTACCAAGTTTGCAGCCGAAATACAAAGGAATCGGGTGATGTGGACCATTTTTTCCGAGGTAGTCTCAGCAAGACAATTGGGACTTCGTGGATGTGCGGGACGCACAAAGTCGAAATGACCGCAAGTAAAGAAAATCAGAAAATGTGGAATTTTTTTGTCCCATGCGCGTCAATGGGATAGTTGGGACATCGAGACGCATGGGACGCAAATCAACCAATTTTTCCACAAATCATTCTATCATGGGTGGTGTAGATTTTTTTGTCTCGAGATAGTCGAGACAAAAGGACGCCTTGCAGACATGCGGGATGTGCAAATGTGAAATCACCGCACAAAGGGCCAAGCCAAATGAAATGCGGGTGATGCGGAGGTCAACAACCCTCATGGCCCGATCAATGGCAGACGTGCAAGGGTAAGGAATCTTGAATCAGCCGATACGGTAGAATGTGTCTAGGACAACCAGGACACGTGGGCTCGATTTTGCCCAAATAACCGCAATCATGAGAAAAAGTCAAAGTTTGACCTCCCAAACTTCAAACGGCCATAACGTTTGACTCCGAGCTCCGATTTTAATAAAATTGGACTTTTTGGAATGAGAAAAATTTCTTTTACATGGATTTATTTAAATAAAATAAACATATTCAGTTCTAGTTAGTTTATGCTCATTCCCGTCAAATGACAGAAAATTCCTGACAGACCCAAAATAGATGCCGCACTCAGAAGGTCATAACTTTTGCATTTCTCAACAAAATGACACAAACTTGGTACCGTTGGAATTTTTTTTTGAGCCCAACACACAAAAGTCAATAAATTAAGGATTTAAGATAAATAGATGAATATTTTTCATAAAATGTGTCCTGGATTCATGATAGTGATTTATTTGGTAGTTGGGAGTGTAATTAAGAGGCATGGCCATCATTCTTTCTCTCTTTGCAAAGACTGGGACAATATGGGGAGCCTTTTGCAAGTAAAATACAATAATTTCACTCCATTGAATGTATCTTATAAGTGGTTGAAGGACATATTTTGGGATTTCTATTTTCCCTTTCTCTCTCTCTTCTCCTTTTCTTTAATAAATTGGAGTGTTGGGCTCATTGTAAAAGGAGGTAGTTTTATTGTAGCAAGGCTCTATCAAAATTTCTTTGTGAAGCCAATGTGCTACAAGCCCTTGTAGTGGACTCCTTGCATGGTGATCCAGGCCCTTCTCTTGTAATAAATTGAACTGTGCATATCATGAAGCAATAAAATACAAGTTTTTGGATGCATCTTCCCCTGTTGTGTTTTCTTGCATTTTTATTGCCCATTCAACCTTGATTACAAGTGTATTGTGTTTATTTTTTCTCTTGCAAGGACTCATTATTATTGTGCATGTATGAAATATTGTTGTGAATGCATTTTGCTAGATTGTGGAGAACTGTTATCACCCCTTCTAGTGTGCACTTTGCTTCTGTATCTCACACATTGGAAGACTACTCTCACACCCCTCATTTTCTAGTGTATCACCGCTATAGTGTAGGCTTTCATTTTTGTGCATTCTCTCTCCTTGGTCCCTTAGAAAGTTAGACTAGGATAGTTAGTTTTTCCTGCATTAGAGTAGATTGTGGCAGGTAGTTTAGGAGCAAGAATCAGATTTCTTTGGAGGTCTATCTCAAGTAGCAAGTCCCACAACTTGGAGATAGTACCCATGTTATCCAATCACACCATGAGCTCAAGCATATGCACTTGTGAAAACATTAGGGTGTTGTGATTCGGTGATAGCACTAATACCTCTTAAGAACTTTAACTTCACCTAGAACTAATTTTACAATCATTCCATAGGCTTACTAGACTTAAGTTACTATTTCATAATAGGTCATCAAGACTTAGCCTATAACATATCTAAGAACCATTCCATAGGCTTTCCATACCTAACCAAGTCCAAATATCCATTGAGAATAATGCAATTAATATTTAGTAATTAACATGTGGAAAACTGTGTTTTCATCTTGTTGAAAAACACAAAGGTGTGTTTTTAGCACAGATTTAAAAATAAATGTATTTTTTCAAAGCATGTTGAAAAACACATTGTGGTTTTCAACACGTTGAATAAAATAATGGTTTTCCAAGAATTTTCATTTATGTAATTAAAATTTTGTAATTCACACAAATATGTGTAAATAAAAATTTCCTTATTTTAAAAATTGAGAGTTAAATGGATGTCAAATTTAGGTGTATAATTAATTAAAAATTAAATCAATATTAAATTTAGTAGATAATTAATTACATTACACTTAATTTATGTTATTTAAAATATTGGAAAAAAGTTATTTCTTTAAACTTTAAATGTATTTTAATTTTTTAATTTAAAAATTTAATATGATGATGATAATTATATTTATATTTTCTAACAATAACCTTAATAATAAATTTCTTAAAATCCATGCACTCTTCTTACTTAATTTGGAATTAAAAACAAATAGATATATACCAAAATTATAGTTCCTCAAATTAATTAAGAGAAATATAATTATTAACAATTCATATTATTGAATATTATTTGGTTGTCCTAATTTAAAAGTTTACTTAACCAAATTGTGTGATTCAAAATATGAGTACACAAACATGTTTATGCCATTTTATTTTTAGTTTATTTTATTTTATTTCAAAATTTTACTATGATGTTTTTTTAAATTAATTATACGAATAATATATCATACTTGAATTAAAATAACCCTGTCAAATTAAGAATGTTAATGATGATACTATATCTTGTGTTTTAAGGTTAGTGTTAGTATTATGAAATACAAATGAATTTTATAGATTGCTAACAAAATATTTTTAAGACAACATAATTATAACTTAAACAATAATATAATTATAGTTAAACAAAATGAATGAATTTAATGTTATAAGTGTTTGAGATGATTCTTAATATTATCTATAAGCATAAATAAGTTCTAGATTTGCATGTTGATTTGTTTCTACCATTAAAAATGTAAAAATTAAATTAAATTTGCATGTGATCTTTTTCATTTATGTAATTAACATTTCGTAATTTCATTGCTCTTTGTTGTGTTAAATGGAATAACATTTCAGTAAGTTTTTTTTTATTCATTATATTTGTAAATAATGTTAATTTGTATATAATTTGTTATATATAATTTCTTTATTATTTGTTATAATTTAGTAATTGAATGAACCAACAAAATTATCTGTTGTCATACTTGTCATACTCATTTCAGTATATGAGGGCACATGTGTCTTGAAAATCTATTACTCATTGTGTGTTGAAGGGTTTGCCCTTAGGATGTGACATCTATACGCCCTACTTCAGAATGTCATACGTAGTGGTTTTAAAGTTTCTCATCGATGAAAAATTATTCATAAAATTTGTTTCTCATCGATGAAAAATTATTCATACATCAATTTGTTTTGCATAGTTTTTCTAAAATTGTGTATTTCTTTATGTATGTTTTTCATATTAGATTATTAATATTATTATTTTTATAACATACTAACATTAATTTTATGCTTCTTTTTGCATATGTGGTGTTGTATTTAGTCACTTTTTTGTTAAGTGAAAATTAAGACTCGGAGCTTCATTCCTCCTTATCTTGTTGGCATAACAATAAGAACTCCAAAATTCCATAGGGAGGATGAATATAACAGGTGCACCTTTGTTGTGAATGTAGTTCATTGCAGGTAGAGTCGAATGCCTAAACCAAAATTACAGAAATGGTTAAGGCTCAACTCAATTGAGCCAAGGCATCGCTTATGTTGCTCTCAAAAATTTCACCATAACCTCTAATTCACGAGGAGACGGATTGGAATATGACACGATCAAATATGTATAGAAATACAAGCCTCCACATAAATTTAAGAATATGGCAGCTTAAAAATAAAGTTTGAAACCTGCCATAGATCCAAAAAATTATGCAAAAAGATTGCACAAGGAAGCAACTCAAAGTTTGTTGCTAAATACAAGAAAAAATAGTTTATGCTTTTCTATGTTTTGTATTAAAAACTTTTGACATATTTTATAAAAACCTATATAAATTTTTCCTATTGTGGAAATACAATATTAACTAGTTTACACTATTTAATTCTTACAATATTTTATACAACCTAAATAATTTTTTTTGGAGGAAATGCACTCTACTTTTGTAATACATTGATCTAAAAATATGAATCCAAAATGATCACTTATGAAATCAACATGTAAATGAAATAAAATTTAGAGACATGTGGAGGAAAAAGTTAATTCTAACTCCCAAAATTATGGGTCATTTATGTAGGCTTTGAATTTGCAATATGTTTTAGAGAGTGTAATTTGCATGATATTTAGATGGTATATATCGTTTTACATGTATAGTTGTCATTTTATTTTCTAAATCATTTTATGTTGTAGTTATTTAAAAATTTGCAAATATGACTTGGTAAAAAATTAAAGATATATTAAGATGTGAAAAGATCATATGATGCTAGGGCCCAAGGTATATAATGGTGGATCATATGGTTTGGATATGAAATTGGTTGAATATAAAATCATAGTGGTGGGCAAGAAGGAAAAAGGGCTCCAAAAGATATTAATTGAACATCCTAAGATGATATTACGATCTCATAAGGATGATTGATCAAAAGGAATTTCAATGATTAAATTGTTGATGTTTTTATATAGACTACATGATGCTCCTAAGGTTCCTTGCGATTTTTAGATCTGTTATAGAAGTTGTTTGGATGGAGGTTGGTAATGTGTCTAGTTTTCTCAATAATTTAATTTTTAATTCGAGAAATTATATAATGTTATATTTTTGTCGTGACTATAATATAGGCATATAGCTGGATCAAGTTACTTTGATCAGCTTGTTCCTTGATGTTTATTTGTAAGTGGGTTTTTACTTTATCTTTTGTTGGTGATACAAGGATTTTTGGAACCCTATCAAAAACTAATTCTTTTAACAAACTAAATGTAATGATTGTGTTGTAAAGTATAAGGATATATTAAATTTGACAAAATCAATAATATATAGTTATTTTTTTATTATAATGCATTGTAAGGAAAATACAAATATCGAAAGAAATAAAACTTGAAACTTTGTATTAGCGAAATATTTGAAACTAAAAACCTAAATATGAAACATTAAAAATCAAAACTCAATTTGTTTAAAAACTATGAACTCAAAATACCTAAAACCACAAAGTGCATTATTGTAAAATACACACCTTTGATTACCTATTCTCCTAAGATTAATTTTAATGTTTATTACCATATATTTTTGTATCATATCTTATGTTTTCTTCTCCCATATCTTATATTTCATTTTATATTTATTACAACCTTATTTTCCCATCTATTAATCTATTTGATTATTAAATAATTAATATTTATTTGATGTTTTACGATCTTGATTATGTTCTTATATTTTATTTGGTTTCATACAATTTATTGTCATACATATTTTTATTTCTTTGATTTCTTTATCATATTTGATTAAATACAATACGGACTACATAAAATAGTATGATGTATTTTGATTTACATATTTTTATACCTTTTGATTATTTGTCCATTTTACCTTTTCATAATATTGCACTTGAGTATTGCCTTCTTTATAAGAAAAAAATATTTATTTACAAGTTTCAGTGTAGGAAATGAAAATCATGACTTCATAGATGATCATATTGTGATATGCTTGTGCACTAGAAGTAGTAGTTAGACCTGTAATTTTTGTTTTCCTTGCATTTGAATAACCTCTTTTCTAAAAGTGTTTTTCATTTACATTCTCCTAGGCCTAATTTTCTTATAATTGTATGGAAAACACATCGTAGCTTGTACAAACTATTGCCAAATAATTGGTTCTTAGAATTAGTTTTATAAACAATGACGAATATTATAGGTCTTGGAAAGTATGGTGGCATTTTGGATATTTAAGAATATATGGATTATATGTTGATTAGCTTAAAATTCATAAGGTTATAATTATTTTAGATGGTATTCATGATGATGATGATTAATCACAACTCAAAAATGTTATTGGGAAGTAAGAAGTAATTGTTTCATTAACTATTCCAACTTCATATAATAGTTGTTAGGATGTGAAGGAGGCCTGAATAGAGAAGCATGTACAATCTTCCTCTATAAGAGATCACAAAGGAAAAACCACTATTTTGGAATGGATCCCAATAGGGGATGAACCTAACATAGACCATTGTTATGAGCTAGAAATAAAGGAGAAAGAATAGAGATATGTTATCTCATATTATTCTATTAAACAATGGAACCACGTACAATATTTATAGGTATGGGAATAAACAAGACTCCCCTAAATGGATGGAGAGGTTACAAATAAGAAGGAGAGAATAATGGAATAGATAGAACAACTAGTCTAATAATAAAAAATAAGTACATAGACTATGCTAACATTCCCCCCTTATTACATTATTCTTGCAAATGTGACCCCTGAAAATTTCAAATTTCACTTTTCCAAGAGATTTTGTGAGAATGTCGGAAAATTGTGCTTATGTAGGACAGTACTAGAGCTGAATGTGATGTTTCAAGACATTTTTTGAATTAAATGACAATTAATCTCAATATGATTTGTTCATTCATGAAAAACAAGATTCTGCATGAGCTTCAACACACTTTGATTGTCACAATAGAGAATAGGTGAATTTTTTCCAGAATTCCCATATCATTTAAAATATGACGTAACCATATCACTTCGCACATAGCTCCTCATGCAGCGCAATATTCGCCTCTCTGTGGATGAGATAGAAACAACATTCTACTTCTTTCTTATCCATGAGATGGGTCCAAATCCGAGATGAAATATGTATCCTGTAGTTGACTTCCTGTCATCAACCGATCGACATGGTCCAAGTCAACGTATCATTCTTCCTATATTCTAGACCATAGTAAAATGTTTCTCAAACATATCTCAATACATGATTTGCTGCTATCCGGAAATTGTTTTGGCTCGGCATGAACCGGAAAGATAGCCGACGGAAAAGCATAGATCTGGTCTCGGTATATGTCAAGTAGATGATCCCTCCAATCATTTTCTTATAAAGTGTAGCATCTAATTGAGGTGAGTCGTAAAATCTTGAATGGTACAACCCTTTTTCCAAGGGAGTGGATATAGGTTTACAATCAGAAATTATGTACTTGTCTAGAGTTTCTTGGTGTACTTTATCCGGGAGACAAAAATGTGATGCTCCTTTTCACATATTTCCAAGCTAATACAATAATGTAGTAGCACCAAATCTATCATGTCGAAGGTTATTTTGAGATCATTATTCACAATATCAACCTAATCTTCTAAACTACCAATGATCACAAGATCATCTACATATACAACAAGAATAAAAATTTCCTTGGCTACCTTTTTTATATAAAAATTTCAATCTAGGGGGCTACGAGTGAACCCATGTTGCAAAAGGTGATCATTGATCTTGATATACCATGCCCTTGGAGCTTGTTTCAGTCCATACAATGATTTGATGAGACAACATACCTTCTTAGGATGCTTCTTCATTAACAAATCCTTTAGGTTAGGTCATGTACACTTCTTCTTTCAATCACCATTTACGAAAGCACTCTTGACATCCATCTATTGAATTATCCATCCTTTTTGTGCTACCAGTGTGCAAACAAATCTGATGGTCTTGATCTTCGCAATGGGTGCAAAGGTTTCTTCATAGTCGATGCCCTCTTTCTAAGCATATCCTTTTGCTACAAGATGTGCTTTATGTTTTTCGATGGATCCGTCTGCCTTATATTTTTCTTGAAAACCCATTTGCAGTTGAAAGATCAACAAGTTCCCATGTCTCGATTTTTCATAAGTGAGTCATATTCTGTATCCATGGATTCCTTCCACTGAGGTTGACTAAGTGCTTCACAAACATTTACTAGCTAAGAGCTATTAATCAATGAACTCATGAGTGCAAAATTTTACCTCATTTCTTGTTTGACTCCTTGTTTTGACTCTTGATGA
The DNA here is from genome assembly GCA_018340775.1 of Taxus wallichiana var. yunnanensis. Taxonomy (NCBI): domain Eukaryota; kingdom Viridiplantae; phylum Streptophyta; class Pinopsida; order Cupressales; family Taxaceae; genus Taxus; species Taxus wallichiana. The sequence goes on along the minus strand of CM031242.1, from coordinate 841,798,757 downwards.
TGTATCTGGGAGTTGTTACAAATGTGAGTCCTTGATGGTGCTTTGTACCCACTTTGGATGAGAACTTGGCTTCTTTTGAGAAGAACTGTGTCATTTCCATGTGGATTGATGTCGAGTCACATTCTCCGCCTCCAAGGTCAACAAATATCTCTTTTGGCAGCATTTATTTTCTCTAAGTAGTCTAATCTGGCTGTTTATCTGATTTAGAGACTAGTCGGTGAGAGATGGTTGGTAATGGTTATTTTGATGTCAATACAGAGTTAAAGGATGACTTGTCACAAACCATGTCCCGAATCTCGTATATTTATTTGTCTCGGGATCCATAAGATGATATACCTTCAAGGTAGTATCAGTAGCCAAGTAGGATACATAGGAGTGTCTTTGCTCAACCTTCTTTCTATTCTAAGTTGGGACATACATGTATGTTGTGCAGCCAAATAATTTTAAATGAGAAATTGATGGCTTTGTACCACTCCATACCTCTTCTGGTGTTTTATTTTGTAGAATCTTTGTCGGTGCCCTGTTGAGAAGATATATAGCTATTTATACTACTTTATCCCAATAGCGTTCTTCTAGCTTTGTAGTTGATAGCATGTAGTGAGCCATCTCCATCACTGTGTGATTGTGACACTCAACAATGCCATTCTACTTTGGGGCGTGTAGGGAGTAGTTAGGTGTTGCTTTATACCTTGTTGGTTTAAGAATGCCAAGAACTTATTTGATGTGAATTCCCCCTCAATCTGAGTGAAGTAGAAGAAGAGGTTGGCTAGTCTCTTTCACAACACGATGATAGAAGTTATGGAAATGTTGAAGAGCCTCACTTTTCTTCTTTAGGAAAAACACCCACATCTTGCAGGAGTGGTCATCCATGAACAGTTGAAAGTACTTGTATCCTAAAAATGAAGTAGGTAGAGGGCCATTCAGATCAGTATGAACTACCTCCAAATGCTTCTTGGCATGGAAGGTGCTTGCCTAAAATGGATCCCTATGTTGTTTTCTTGCAAGACAACCAAGGAAAAGAGGAAAGGAACTAGACAATTTGGGTAGTCCATGAACCATTGCTTTTGAACTCATCTGATGCAATGAACTAGCCGACAAGTTTCCATATCTAAGATTCCAGAGTGCAAAGAGGTTATACTTGATGCGAGATAAAGCTATTACAGAGAAGATGAAAAAATATCTAAAGAAAATAACTTATCTTTCAAAAATGCTCTAACAATAATCTTACCTTTTCACAAGATCAAACATGATTTGATGCCATTTTTGAAAATAAATTCTACCTCCAAGTGATGATTCAATAGCTGAGTCATTGACAAGAGGTTGCTAGTCAATCCAGGAACATATAGTACCTTTGTAAGTGTATATTTTTGTGGTCCCAGAGGAATGGTGACTCTTCCTATTCCTTCTGCAACATACTCTTTGTCATTGGCTATTTGAACCCGATCTCCAGTGGGCTCTTTGTTGAGTGAATCAAACAACTCCTTGTCACCTGACATGTGCTTACTTACACCAGAGTCTATCAGCCAGAATCTCTTCATGGGCTATGAAGTCTGAGAGATAAGTACAAGATTCTTACCAGAATGTGCTCCTTCTAATGTCTCTTCATCAGACTCATTATCTTGTTGGGCTGCAAGATGCCCCTTGTTCTTTCTCCAGTGGGGATGTCGTTTGGAATTTTGAAAATCTTCGTGCCCTGATGTGCTTATTTGACTTGAAGACCCTTGTTTCAAGCTATTATACCAGCAATGATCAGTGTCATGAGTGTTGGTTCTACAAATGTGACACCACCTCTTTAAATTTTGATCTTTCTACTTTGTTGTTTTTGTTGTGCTTGATTTGTCTTCTCTAGGGGACCCTTTCGATTCTTTTGGCCATGGTATGGATTTGAGAATAGGGCTTTATCCTGAGACTCCTCTTGGGATGAATTGATGGCCTCTTCCTCTACTGATAAATTCACAAGTTCTTCGAATGCCACTATTTTTTAGATACATTCAGTGTCGTAACGAACACTCGGAATTGAGAAGGGAGTGCTCTTAAGGTGATCAGTATGAGAATTTTTTCATCCACTATTTCACCGAGAGCTAATAACTCTGATCGTAGCTCAGCCGTGCGACGTAAGAAGTCCTAAAATTTATCATCTAACCCATATAGAGGGTGTGCATCTTTGACTAAAGATGGAGGATCTTAGTCTGATTTTTGGCTTCATAAATTATTTCCAGCTTGTCCCAGGACTCCTTTGGTTTCTCCACATTCTAAACATGCGTTTTCACATCATCACTAATATTGAGCATTATCAACATCAAGGCTTTGGCACTAGCCATTTCATACTTTATTAATTCATTAAGGGCTATGCAAGTGGTCATAGATCCGGTCACAATGCCCCATTATCCTTAAAACTGAAGGATTACCCTCATTTTTGTATTCCAGGCCGCAAAATTGGGCCCTTTGAGAAATTGAGAATCAGAAAGAAGCAACTTCGAGCAGACATTGTAATAAAAAAATTATTTATTTATTCAAGAGTTATTACAACTTTTACTCACTAATGAGAAGTACTAGCTTGTAGATGCTCTCAATACTCACGTGCTAAGAGATGATGATGCTTGGTGGGGAATTATTCTTCATATTCATAGTCGAAGATCATACCCGAAATTATAATTCCTATCAAACTCACTTTTCTTGGAAACCGAAATCGAAAAGGAAATATTCCAAGAGTCCTTTGCAAACCAGTTCATCGAAGACAAGGTTTTCGGTGTTTCAAGCTTGTTGAGTAAGACAAAGTAGAACTCGAGCTTGCTGAACTTCTTCATGGTGTTCTCTGCTTGGCAAGTCAATGTTACAGCTTTTAGCGGTCTCAATTATGTCTGACACACTCGTCATTTGGCATTGGCTCTCCTTGTGTTGCTCTACCTCTTCACGCAGGCTTGAATGGTCTTTACAAGCCATGTTTGGGACCTCCAGAATGCCACGTTTGGTTGAGACATTATTTTCCCCATAACAGGTTTCGTCAGCAATCTTTCCCACATAGAGGTTTGGAGTCAACTCACTACAAGCTATTTCTTCATGGGAGACTCCACGTTTTCTTTTCCAATCAACTTGTAGGTGGCCATGAGGTAATGATTGTAGTAATTTTCCACACAACAGTGTGTCACGCCTCAGCAAGGAGGTAGAAGACAACAAAAATAACAAATAAAATACTCAGGTTACAATTTCCTACGCACCAACAGCTTCAGGCCTCCACATTTTTATTTATTTAACAACAAATTTCACGCAGAATGGGAAGAGAATACCATTTTTGTCTTAATAATGGTTCCACGTAGAAGAATGTTTGAAATTTGCTACAACAAATAAGACATAAAAAAACATGTGGATTCTTTGACACAACACCACGCACCATCAAATATTGGTATTTTCTATGTAGGTTGAAGGGTTCACTTACCACACATCCTCCACACAATCAAACATATCTTCCTCACGTCCATCTCTCCTTTCACGCAGCAAGCAGGCTTGTTTTCCTGTTGGTGCACGTAGCATGAGATATTGACTCTCCACGTTGGCAAGTATGGTCACGTTTTTAGCTGTGACTTCTTTTTCTCTTGAAGATCTTTGTGCTGTAGAAAATTGCTAGCCTCCACGAAATAGCTAAAGAACTCAAAACACTACGCAAGAATTACATAACTCCACGTAGGTGAACAATTCTACCACACAGAAGACTTAATCTTCTCTTTCCATGTTGTTGTTTTTCCAAGCACATAGGCCAGAGATTTGATGCTCTGATACCAAACTATGAGGTAGAAATAAAGGAGAAAGAATAGAGATATGTTATCTCATATTATTCTATTAAAAAATGGAACCACGTACAATATTTATAGGTATGGGAATAAACAAGACTCCCCTAAATGGATGGAGAGGTTACAAATAAGAAGGAGAGAATAATGGAATAGATAGAATAAATAGTCTAATAATAAAAATTAAGTATGTAGAATATGCTAAAAATTGTGCATTCATCCCGCTTCTAATACTTGAGGCATTTTTAAATGGTGAAGGTTCCATTGAAATTTTTGAGACTAAACTAGTCCACACACATCACAATGTATACAATATAGCCCACCCTAAAGAACATAAAATGAAGAAAATTTCTTGGTTCAAACCTATTCAAACGCTTTTTTTTTAGGTGATTTTCATAGACATTTATATAGAATTTGATGATAATGTTTTTAATTGTAGCTTCCGGTGTTCATATGGTTTTGAGGACAAGATAAATAAGCCAGAAACAATTGCAAGATTGAGGAGGAATCAAATGAAAAGTGGTTTCCAATTTCACTTCAAAGTGAGGATTATGTATGGGAGACCGACGTTGGTGATAATAATATACAATAATTTTTTCATTGTGATATAAATGGTGAGTGTTGTCATGGCGTAAATGACACTACCATTAATGACTCTCGTGTTGTTGTTTCCCTGTACTTGTCAAATGAATGCAAAATTTATATTGAGAGTCTTTTGTTGATGGGTGTTTCTATGGAAATGGTGTATGCAAAAATATATACATTCATACTTGGTGGGTATGTTAAGAAAGAGGGACCAATTCCTAACAAAGAAAGGATGTGATAAATGTAGTGAAAAGATTTCACTCTAAAATATCTCAAAATCACATTGATGATGCCATAAGAGCTGAGCTTATGGTATGAAGAGGAAAGAGACATTTTGTTCAACTATCAATGGCCAAATGGAACCACATTTCCATTCATTATGGGGTTGCAAACACCATGGATGTGTGAGATAATGTTACAACATTCACACAATTCCATAATATCCATGGATTGACATTTTCCATGAATAAATATGACGTAAGTAATTCAAATGACTCTTGAAATTATTCATTATTTTTGTATCATTAATAGTGTTCCCTTTATATTATATTAAACTCCATGCTAACCTTTGATGTCATATTCCTTGTAGTACCAATTATACACCTTGCTTGTTTTTGATGAGAAAGAGGTTGGGGTTCTCATATCATGGGTTGTTTTATCGAGGAATAAGATTGAAGACATTTATGGGTGGTTGGAAAAATAATAAAAACAAGGAAAAAAATTCCATGCTGATTGGAAATAAATTCATCCATTACAAATGATGTGTCGACTAAAATCCAAGCCATTAGGTGTGTTTTTGGTTTTCGTGTACTGTTATTCCTATGACATGTACACAGACATGATATAAAAATATGTAGAAGTATTGTAGCAAGGTGTTGAGGTGGAATATTTTCAACAGATTAGGCACCATCATGTATGGTATGAGAATGCATAAAGATCACACTTTTGAATGATTCAAGACTTCTTCAAAATATTCAAAGAGGAAACTCGGTTCCTTGAGTACTTCAAGACACATGGTGTGAGAGTGAAGGACATATTAGTGATTATGATCCATCATGTTTCCTTATTACTATGTGGGAAATTTCTTTTAGAAACATCACCCACAGTGTCGCTAATAGTCAAACAAATGACTCCAAATCGTGGCTAACCATTTTTTTGAAGAAGATATCACCCACACAAATACTTGTGTGATAGATAAATAAAAATGGACTCTCCGGAAAACCATTTATTCTACACACTTCTCTATAGGGTGGAGCCATTTTACAAATACAAGAGGAAGTTATGATAATCTGGATTCTTCACCAAATAAAAAAAAAGAAAGACAACTATTGAAAATGGTTGAGAGATCAAAATGTAAGCCAAATAAAATTCATTACACCTCATCTTGATGGTGAAGAATTATGGGTGAGGAGCCAAACAACTAGAAACCCTTGGTATTTTGTGAGGAAATGTTGTTCCTTGGACGTATGTGAATGTGCATGGGATACAAGAGGAAACACATGTAAGCATGTGTTCAAGGAATTGAAATTTCATAGGTGATCTTTGTCAATGTCATCTTCTCAAGCATAAGAAGTGGCATGTAATTAATTTCATCTTATGTGCTTAGTAGCCATGCAAATTGCTAAGCATAAGTCATAATAAAATACACATCACTTTTTAATTGTGTTCCATTCACATGAAGGATCCATCGCATATGCGGAGACAAGCAAAAAAAAATGAAGAAACATTCTTAGATGGCCCCTCCTCACCACATCAAGCACCAGAAGTGGCAAGTAATTAAATGTCATCATATGTGCCAAGTAGCCATGTTGATTGCTAAGCATAAGTCATAACGAAATAAGTGTAATTTGTAATTGTGTTCCATTCACGTGTAAGAGCCAATACATATGTGGAGACAAGAACTATAAATGAAGACATGTTCTTGGATGACCCCTCCTCACCACATCAAGCATCTAGAAGTGGAGGGTAATTCAATGTCATCGTATGTGCCAAGTAGCCATGTCGATTTCTAAGCATAAGTCAAAATAAAAGAAGCATCATTTTTTAATTGTGCTCCATTCATGTGCAGGATCCAACACATATGTGGAGATAAGAACAGTAAATGAAGACACAGTCTTGGATGGCCCCTCATTTTATCAATAGTTACTAACACTTGATCGTAATAACTTTGAGCAGGTAACTGATGTAAATGATATTTATCAAAACACATATTAAATGGTGTTTGTATTTAAATGGTTGTTTCTTGTGTGAAAAATAAGATTTAATTTATGTTATATTCATGTGTAGGTGATAATGTGTATTCTCAATCAAATGTTACGAATGATTGTTGTATCCAAAATATTCACCTGTCCACAAAACAACTAACATGCTTGGATGGTATGAGGTTGGTTTTAAATTATATAATGAGATTGAAAAACCCAGTGTATAAATAAATAACTTTATATAGTGTATTATATCTAACATGCACTCCCAAAATAGTTAGGGCTTTTGATGCTACACCAATTCAAATTTAATACTAAACACATGTAGAGACTTCTTGAAGTCGGTAGAATACACACCGAGATGATGAATGTGCATTTGAATGGTTTGGTGAGACCTAGAAACATCAAATGCACTAGATTTTTCTTTTGAAGGAGATGTCAATAAGACAACCATCATCTCCATACATCCTTGGTTTAGAGTAGAGAAACACAACAAGGGGAACCTACAGGTAAAACATTGAATTATTGGTGTGAATGTGACTTCACAAGAAACTTTAATTTTCAGGCAATGACCAACAATATGATCATTTATTTTTAGGTGGCTCGAATATAAATGAAACATATCCCCATCGCCACTTATCTTTCAGAACTTGGTGTCTCCATAAAGTGAGTATTAAATTTCCTAAATTCTAATACATTATTTTATTATATGTATGATACAAAGCCATGTATATTTTTTCTAATCTATAATGATATGTTTTGTAGATGCAGAGGATATGAAGAGAGATGTATAATAGAAAAGAGCAAGTAGAGTTGTAAAAAAGTAAATGTTTGGAGTGTAGAGCAGGCCTATCTTAGAATTCAAAACATTTAAAATTCATGAATATGAGATTATGGATCTAATATTCATACCATGCTCAAGGGGTTGGTTTACAACCCATATAAATACATTCCTTTTGATGATTCTAAGAGTATTTAAATTATGTGTTTTTGGTCTTAGCAAATCTAGGACCACTCTTGTAATATATGGATAGTAGACAATAATTAAACATTTTTCAATGAAGATGAAAAAACACAAAGGTTTGACACATTTATGGTCCGATGGAATTAATATTTAGTAATTATAATTGGAAAACCTTTGTGCTTTACATTTTTCTAAAAATAAAGAGTTTTTTTCAGCAAAAAGCACAATGTGGGTTTCAAATTGTACTAAAAACAATGGTTTTCCACATTTTTGGACTGATGTAATTAATATTTAGTAAGTAGATGTGGAAAACCTATGTGATTTTCATATTTTTGAAAAACACAATGTTTTTTTCAGCACGTTGAAAAACACATTGTGTTTTTCAACACTTTAAAAACATAATGTGGTTTTACACATGGTGCAAAACATAATGGTTTTCCGCATTTATGAACTCATATAATTTTATCACCAAATCTAAACACCCTATGGTTTGCACAAGTGTGTGTGCTTGAGCTCACATTGTGATTGGATAACATGGGTACTATCTCCAAGTTGTGGGACTTGCTACTTGAGATAGACCTCCAGAAGAAAGTTGAATCTATGCCCTAAACTACCGCCACAATCTACTCTAAAGAACAAAAAAATATCTTGTCCTAATCTAAATTTGCAAGGGACTAAGGAGAGAGTGCATGAAAATAGAGCCTACACTAAAGTGGTGATACAAGAAAAGGAGAGTGTGAGAATAGTCTTCCAATGTGTGAAAATCATAAGCAAAGTGCATACTAGAAGGGGTGATTATAGTTCTCCATAGTTTAGAAAATGCATTCACAACAAAATTTCATACATACACAATGATAATAAATCCCTGCAAGATCATAAGATAGACACAATATATCTGCAATGAGGTTGAAGAGGCAATGAGAATGCAAATAAACACATAAGGGGAAGATACATCCATAAACTTGTATTTATGTCTTTATTGATATGCACAGTTCAATATATTACAAAATAAGGGCCTAGATCACCATGCAAGGAATCCAATACAAGGACCTGAAATACATTGGCTTCACAAAAAAATATTGACAGATTTTTCTACTCAAAACTATCTCCTTTACCATGAGCCCAACACTCCAATTTATAGAATTCTGAGAGGAGAGAGAGAGAGAGAGAAATGAAAATCCCGACCACCACTTTAAATATGTCATAAATAGATTGAAATGATGGTATGTTTCTTGTAAAAGGACCCCCATACTACCCCATAAATTTCAGCAGTGATAAATATTTTCCATGCTTCATTGAATGCATCCCAACTACAAAATAAAACATTGTTTTTAACATGGCCATGTTTTTCAAAAAAATTTCCATAAATTCTTCATAAAATTTAGGATTTATTTTTTTTTACATCGGGATTGGAGCCACGATTCCAATGGTACAAATTTTGTGTGTTTTCATTGAGAATTACAAAAGATATGGCATTCTTGAATGTAGCAACTATTTTGGGTTTCAGTCGAGATTTATGTCATTTAACGAGACTGGGAATTTAATTTTCTAGACCTAGATATTTTTCATTTATTTTCATATACCTAACCTTATTAAAAATAATAAATCCAATTTTTTGGCATAGAGGATGTCGTGCCCATTCTAAAAAGTCAAATTTTGTGAAAAATGGAGCTCTGGGTCAAAATTTATGACCGTTTGAAGTTTGGGGGTTAGGTGTTGAATTTTCCTTTGTATTGCGGCTATTACAAGTTTTCGGGAACTCATGTCCCACATGTACTCAGATGGTTTGGGTCTCCTTTCTCTACATCACTTGATTCAGGATTTCTTGTCCCAATTGTCCCACTATTGACCGGTAGTCGGGACCGTTGACCTTTCCTTTTCCGCCTCATCCCACTTTCCCTGGTGATTTTCAGTTTTTGTGTCCCGCATATTGATGTCCTAGTCATCCCAGACTAATTTCTTTTCTCCACCCAAAAGTCTCTTCCCTTTGTGGATATTTTGGAAAAATAAGATTTTGGGTCTCAACTATCGTGATGTCCTCTGTGCGACTTGGGCCGAAAAATTCCACTTTTTCCGCATTTCTTTAAAATCGGAAAGTCATTTTTGGGTCCCAAGCGTCTGACGTCCAACAAACCACCTAGGACAAAAGATTCTACATTTTCTACAATACACTAAATTAAGCCATTTTTTTCATTTTTTACATTTTTTTCTAACTCCTTAAATTTTTCCTTGGATAGGGAAGTTAGAGAAGAGCCAAAGGGACCCCAAAAACCTAATTTTTAGCCTCAAACCAATTCTACTTGCTCAATCTTGAATAAATTATCCAATTTATCTAAATTTAGCTCGAGGGGAATTTAGAATAACAATAATTCATACTTATTAATTAGTATGTGGAAAACCTATTTTAGTTTCACCTTGTTGAAAAACATAGTGTTTTTTTAAACTTGTTTAAAACACACTTTTTTTTCATTACTTTGAAATACATAATGTGGTTTTAACCACGGTGTAAAACACGGTGGTTTCCCACATTTATGGATAGATGGAATTAATATTTAGTAATTATCATGTGAAAATCCTTCGCAATTTTCATCTTGTTGAAAAATATAGTGTGTTTTTCAACACGTTAAAAAATTGACTGTGTTTTTAAGCACTTTGAAAAACACAATGTGATTTTTAACATGGTGTAAAAACAATAGTTTTCAACATTTATTGAATGATGTAATTAATATTTAGTAATTAGCATGTGGAAAACCTATGTGCTTTTCATCTTGTTGAAAAAAAAGTGTTTTTAAAGCACATTGAAAAACACACTGTATTTTTCAGTGCTTTGGAAAATAGATTGTAGTTTTCACCATGATGCAAAATATAATGGTTTCCCATAGTTATGGACTGATGGAATTAATTTGTAGTGATTAGCATGTGGATTTTTTTTTCTTTTCATCTTGTTGAAAAATATAGTGTTTTTTAGCACATTGAAAAACACAATTTTTTTTTCGGCACTTTGAAAAACACAATGTGGTTTTCAACATGGCTCAAAACACAATGGTTTCCCACATTTATGGACTGATGAAATTAATATTTAGTAATTATCATGTGGTAGACCTTTTTTATTTTCATCTTGTTGAAAAATATGTTGTGTTTTTCAACAAAATGAAAAATACACTGTGTTTTTCAACACATTGACACTTTAAAAACACACACTCTATTTTTTAGCACTTTTAAATACACAATTTTGTTTTCACCATGGTGCAAACACAATGGTTTTCCACATTTATGGACTGATGTAATTAATATTTGCTAATTATCATGTCGAAAACCTATGTTATTTTCATCTTGTTGAAAAACATATTGTGTTTTTCAGCACATTGAAAAACACACCATGTTTTTAGTACTTTGAAAAACACAATGTGGTTTTCAACACGGTGCAAAAAAACATAATGGTTTTTGTAATGCCTGCAAATTTGGAACACAAATACAACAATAAAAATACTAGAATATATTTTTTGGCGTACATTGCTTTATACATGACAACACAAGGGATCACTTAGGAGAATACAAAACACATGATCTATTTGCACAAACATTAATCCACATAGATTACATGAAACCACATGATGCACATCAAGGCCAATTTTTTTTTTATATGAAAAGGAACAACATCAAAATTCAACAATGGTATAATCTTATAGATAAGGTCTTCCCATGACACGATACTTTTATAATTTCATATTTATTACAATGATGATTCAATCTTTAACTTAAATTCTAGAAAGGATCATAATATGTGAATCATACATTCCTTTCATGTTGTTAGATTTCCTTTTATACTATTTAACATTTAACTTATGTGTAACTCATTGAATAAGGATCATCTACATTAATTCAATTACATTTTTAATTTTCTTTTTGTTAATATGGTATTTCGTTACACAAAAGTCTATTTACATACACACAAGTCTATCGTCTATGAAAAAACACTTTCCTAGTTTACAACTTCATTACCTCTATCATTTGTTATTGTCCTTAATTGTTGAAAACCACTTATCACGAGGTCCTTCATTTTTCTTAAAAGTATGCTATGTTGTCGTTACTTTATTTAACATTTTACTTGTATTCACCCCTCTAATTTTTCCTATTTCCCTTATCACAAAATGATAATGTGGCCTTATTGTTTGATAGGAACATATATTATGACATGATCCACTTGTGTTTGCTCAAAGGGTTTGTCTTAAAAGTTGCATGTTTATTTGGTTTTACAATTTAAATTTGTTGCAACAAGGAAGATTAACATGATCAAGTGAGGTTTATTAGTTCAAGAGTAACATATTACAAGTTCTTTTCATATTATCATTTAATTACTAAGGAGACTTATTCATACTTTGAGTAATTACAAATAATTGTGTATCCTATCTTCTTCATTTAAATCCTTAGTCATCAAGTCCTAAGAAGTATGATTTCAAACTCAACCACTTTTGGATTCCTGAAATTAAGGATTATATGTGTGTTACCAAGACATTCAATTATAAATTTTACACAACTTATTAAAGTCACAACTAGAGTGATTGGACACTTTATCTCAAAAATCATCTTGTAACTCTAGGTACTTTCGATACTTCTAGGAAGCTTACACAATAGTTGAGAGGGGTTAAAGGTAATTCTCATTGAGTTTTCTCATGTGTAGGCAACTAAAAAATCAGATCCACTAGAATCATTTTCATCTTATAATGTCCCATTTAAATATGGTTTCATCTTAATTTGATTTAATTATCTTTTATATTGAAAATGTGTAACCCATTTATTAATAGGGCATCGATATGGTCATGATACTACTAGTATTTATCATATGGGTTTGTGTCAAAAGCATGGTTACATGGTTTCACATCATGCATTCATTCAAAAATAGGATTAGGGGATAAAAGAGGGTATAGTCCTTCATTTATAAGGTTATGATTCACATCAAATTTTACACGATGTGGATTTTGTTTCCCACCACAAAATGACATAAACATATTACATTAAATATCTAAGTCTCACTTACTCCCAAAAACATCCTCTTATGGTTACCTTGTTTTGTTTTTTTAGCTATTCATAAATTAAAAATGTTTAATTCACAATTAAACTTTAATATTGTATAGTAGAACCCAAAAGATAAATGAGATTACGTATCGAGTTCATTTATGATCCCGAACTCTTAAAGCTATCTTTCAAGGTAAGTGGGTGATCTTCACACTTACACATATGTCAGTTCGAGAGAGTTTTACACTATGTTTAATGTTGGTTTCCCAAGGATTACTACCTTAGGAGAACACATCCTCCTTACTAAAAACACTATTACAAAACCTAGGAGGGGACTACATACTCAAGATAAAGTTTGACCAGGTCATTCCTAACCATCAGTTTCACAACAACATTGCTAAGCATACATGTTATGACAATAAACTCAAACATGGACTCTTATTTAATGAACTAGAAGATGTTATCAAGTGTAAGGATTTAAGTTCATCCTAAGGTTTTTGTTTTCTATGCTAAAGGAATCACACATGAAGGGTAGTTATACATGAATTTTATACTAGGGTTGAATGTTTTGTTTAACTCTCTTTATTATATTTTCCGGGTAAGAAACACACACACCAATTATGTAACCATCAATTACACTATAAACTACTAAATCAAATTTAATATAATAAATATGTCCAACCCCATTTTTTTGTTTGCATACATATAACTAAATCAAAGTGACACCCATGGTTAAATGCACATTTCCCAAAACAAATCTAAAACTAGCATCTCAAACATACTACAAAACTCTAGTAATAAGTCTTTCAATACATTACAAAGAGTTAGTTCAACATCTACAATTACATTATTTAAAATATAAATTTCAATAATACACAATGGATTACAACCACATCATTTCACCATCTTATTTACATCCTACAAAACCATGTGAGCATGAAATCAATGATAAATTGACATGGCATCCAACTAAATCTAGCATAATTATCATTATTGGTTTTCCATTTACATGATGATAAAAATACACATGCAACAAGAGAGGGTTAGGGGCATATATTCATTTGATTTCATTCCTTAACTATGGGAGGAGAGAGAAAGAAATAGAGAAGATAGAGAAACAATATTTAACCAAAAGTCCAAATTTCACACAACAAGTCACAAGATATAGTTTCAAACAATTATTTACAAGTGTTAATAATTTTCTATGATGGTTTTCTAACTTGACTAGGGTCCTACAACTTTCTTTTACATTTTCCTGCTAGTTACAAAATTACCCAATTTTGGCTTAGAGGCTAAGAAAGTGTGTTCAAAAAATTGTCTTGTGATAGTAAAATTCATGATGGGATAATTCCTATGTGTCCACCTATATAACAATAATCCATAGTGACTTAACGGGACTTAAAATAGGTAACGATGTATAGTTGGAGAATGATTTTCCAGATCTACTTGGTTATAATCCACTAAGATTGACCTAGACAAATAACAACCAGAGGCCTATAAACCCCTATTTCAAACTAACCAGAATGAGTTTTTCCCAAAATAAAGGTTCTAGGAAATTTTATAGTAAAAATAATAGGGGTTTGCGAAGGTGGACAAATCATTGTGTTGTTTAGGGCCCACACGGCGAGCCAATATGAAACCTACCTTTTTAGTATTAGGTGCTTCCTAAAAGTGTAAAATAGAGTAATAGGGCTCCTAGAGGAGTAGAGAAGAGAGCACAAATGGTCAAACGAGGTTGAGATAAAGCTTGATGTGAATCTACATAACAAGGAACACATACGATTATTGACATATCATTTTACTAGGATCAAAGTGTTATTTTGCAAGTCTCTGGAGATTACATTTTTCTAACCTTGGAAGGTTGAGAAAAAAGGATGTCTTATTTAACTCATCTAGCTCTTGCCAATACCAATATACATGAGCACAAATTTTGACACCCTAGTTTTAACAAGCATAAGGGTTTAGTCGCGACATGGTTGAGGGTAAAATTGCAAGTCAGTAATGTAAATTATAAGGAGGAGTTTTATTGATTCGAGCTAGTAACATGATCATAATATCCAATTATATCATAGCTAATGGTTTAATATTATTTTAATTATTACAAATGAATAACCAAATGATACGAAAACTATAAAATATTAAGGTAAGGGATACCATGTCTGGAAATAATAGCGTCATCAGTAGCGCAAGTGGTGCTCCGTGGTGCATTTACCCATATTCTACCAAGGCGTCATCCCTCTTCCAAGAATTTCGTCAAAATTTTCACGTTCTAATAGTAAGGTTCTACATTTTTAAATATTTCCTGTCAATATTCGTAGCTACAAACACTCCCCAAACACTTCCCATCCTCTATTACACTTTGGCGGATGTCCATATTCCATTTAAAATCTCCTATTATAAAGCACAGTAGAGACATTATTGGGAAGTTATTTAGAATTGGATTTACTCCACCCACCAAAAATTTCTGAAAATAATGAGCTACACAATTTATAGAGTGTGAGATGTCTGAAGCGGTGTAGACACCAAATTTGGGTCACACTACCCCTTTACCCCACATGAATATTAATTTAATTACCTATAGTTAAATTAATTTCCATTCTCACAATATTCATTAATAAATGCCTTAATTAAAATAATTTCCACCTCACCCCACCACATCACCTATGACACGTCATCATAGACCTATTCTTACCATTTTTCCTTTTAACTAGGAATTAATATTTTCTTACCATAACTAATTGAGACTTATTCTAACCCTAACACTAAATTCCTATTCTTTCTATAACCGCATGAACACTTACTTACGTCAAAAATACCATTTTGGATTTGCAGCAATAGACGTAAGTGGCCAAAAGATAGCCAAGATCTATTGTTTTGGCAACCTAGGATTTCTCACTTTCACCAACATCGATTAACCCTAAGCCAATGTTAGTTAACCTAAACTATCATTGGTTACCATATATTCACTTTCGGGACCTTACTCTAGAGGTTAGAAGAATTATTTAAGTCTTTGATAAGATAGATCTACATGCAAGCACGTACAGAGCAATCTTGCACATCCAAACATCCCGAACCAACACCAAGACCGATCCAAGGTGAAGGATTCACGGTAACATTCCAAGAAGCACAACCACGACACTAATCACTAGTTACATGGATCAACGATCACCTCTATCCAACCACTAGGTCTACAAATACAAGTAAGTGCATTTGGATCTGCATCTTTCCACACTTATTTAGATCAATTTCTTTATCTCTATTTGGGAATCCCAATCTCCTTTACATCTCATCACCTCCCACTTTCATGTCAATCCATCCACCTAACCACCTACAACATCCCAAATCTCTATACTTGACCCTAGACATATATGACAATTCTCAGCGTATTTGACAACCTAATCCTCATTCTCCCATTCTCTATGCAATCACAAAGATTCACCAAATCAAAAATTTATTGAGTTTCTATCAACCTGACCCTACCGACACCAGCTTAACCCAAACCATCGTTAGTTTTCTATATACTGAAATTGGTCATACTGCATCGAGGTTGGTTGTTGAATCTGGTAATTCTTCATGTAACAATAACCTCATAACATTCACCCAAATTAACAAAATCACCCAAAAACTGATCCTGCCCTATCTTAGTCACCTTGGCTACCTGACCCACCTCAAGATCTGATCATAACCTTACTGTTAGATTAAATTTTCTTATTGTATTTGAGTGAGGTACCTAAATCATATCAACTACAATAGGATGTTATTTTCCTATGTTATTTCTTGCATTAAATTGTATTAAATAGTGGATTGACAGCCATCTAGGAAGTATCACACTTCCCGGATCTAGCATATGCTAGGCAGTCCACTGACATATATTGTTTAATATTCCTCTTGTGGTCTTGTTTTGTATTTCAAGTAGTTCCTCCCAGCAAAAAGGAAGTCCTCGCGATCAACACTAGATTGGGAAATAAGAACGTGCACACTCTACCTTCAACCTTCATTCATAGGTATACCTCCTCACCCCGACCCTATCTATTTTTCTCATACGGACACAAATTATCAATGAAACAACAAGAGAAACCTCATGAGTTATGCATAGCTTACAGAGATTTCCATAATATAAAACCCAACCCGAGTTAGATGGCTAGCCCTCAGCCACAAAACTAGCTAGTGTAAAATTGACGAGATGAGTCATGAAAATGGTGAGCTGGGTAATGAACCAATGAAAAACCCATAAAAATTAAAATGATATTAGGGTTGGGCAGTAATATAAACCCCCAAATTGTGAAAAGAAATAAGGTTGAGCTACAGGGAACAGAACTCAACCAAAATCCCATGGAGCTAAAAATTAGATGGAAACTCAAATTTGGAAATGGCCGAGTCATGGGAATAAATCAAAATAGATCGCTAGGTACATTAAAAAATGGTGGAAGTGGCACAAATATACAAACTAGATACAATAAGGAAGATCCACCTCAATACATAGTAGATCTAGATCCACATTTTCCCTTAAGACATTCTATCAAACAGTTCATGTCCCTATTTATGCTCCCAAATTTTGCATACATGTTTACTAGAGCATTTACAACTACAATATCTAACAAAATACCTCTATCTTTTATGATTTGATGGACATCCATACTTTGTTCTATAGCTCACATTTCGGCATAGGCCAGGAGTACATAGAAAAATGTAAACTTATCAAGTTGGAGACCTATTTATTACATAGGTGAAACAATATGATTGTCCCATGAGGAAACATATGTGTTCTATAAAATGCCATAATTGTAATCCATGAAAAGTTGCATCGTTATTTCATTTGGTAAAACACTACAACTATCCAAATACTCGGTAACATCTACAATGTTAACCCATATTTCTACATGGTTACATCCTCTTGGATCTCAAAAAAAAAATTTATTATTATGCAAGGGAAAAGACAATTCTAGACAACGTAAGGGGTGATCATTCCCGTTTCATCTCCTTCAACACACCATACTCACCGACACACATAATGATCAATTGTTAGGTGTAACGTAATAATTGATACATTTTTCTGTGTATTCCTGATTTGGAAATCCTTTTTCAAGGCCCCAAAATGCCAACGTGTGCATAACTATAATGGAGTTTGATTTTTCTTTTTTCTAAATTATGTACATTGAGTATAATTCCTTCAATTATGATTCACAAGGAGGAGTAAGAATTTTGGTAAAATTTATGGATTGTGTTCCCATACAAGACAACAATATTTCTTGAAGGATTCAATGAATCTATCTTCCAATTGAAACCTACGTGGCATTTTACTATTTAATAATAATTGACTTCCTTTTGTTATATCAAAATCTCTCATTTGTTTATTTTATTTTGTGCCTCCTAAATTTAGTATATTTTATTATATTTATTTGTTACATGTATTTTACTTATCTTACCTAATGTGAGGTACATAATCCTTTATAAATGCTAATTTATTTTATTTTATTATACGGGACAATAAGCGGCATTACATCTACCTCCCCTTATAAAAGAATCGTCCTCGATGCAACACAAGCTAAGGTTAGAATAGTTACTTATCGTAAAGGAGGAACAAGCCATGAATTATGTCACAAATGAAGAAGATACTAATAGCTAATGTGTGACCACACAAAAGAGGGAAAGGTTTCATAATTTCTTAATGTTCTGTGAAGGTGCTTCTAGTTTACATTATTACTTAGTTAATAATTTTCCTTAATAGTATTTATTAATCTCAAGATCTTAATATCTCAATTCTTAAGATTTTAGTTTATCCATTTTTCATGGGTGCCCTCCCCGATACTAACATCATGATACCACACTTATCCCAAACACAACACTAATGGTCCAAAAGACATATTTATACATAATTTCATGACTATATCACATTGCAAAGAACTCAACGGAACCATGGAAAGAACATGCATAGCCATCACAAAGATAGAACTTATTATAGATGCACCCAACATAATAATACTCATAACATAAGATAACTATAAACAACATGGAATTTAAAATAGTACACATACAAAGGTTTTTAAAACTCAAGACCATAACTATAGTTACATAGTGTCAAAAGGAGAATCGAAACGCACCCTTAATGAGGTGCATCAACCTCAACATTATAAAAATAAACCAAACCCAAATGAGTATGCATAAATAATAATAAATAAATATACACCTCCCAAAACATCACAAAACAACTCCATATACCTCAAAAGCATCAATAAAAAAATTCATATACCTCCCAAAGCATAAAAAAAAACCTCCAAGTGCACTAACCACACACACACACAAGTCTCTTATCCCTCCCTCATGTCTCTTATCTCTCCCTCAAAGAGGTTAATCACCCTATGGCCCTAGGCACATAAATTCAAGACACCCTAACCTAAGTGACATAATAATTCATGGTTCAACAAACCACTAGTTATTTGTAACTCCTTGGGGTGCATCCCCATAAAATGAAGCGGGTCTATAGGTTCAACCACTCCATGGTGAATCCCATGACCCTATTCCAACACATTACAACATTATAACTAACATAACAATCCTTCAAATGCCAAGTGGAAAAATAATAAGCCTTGGGCTAGGCTATATATATAAAATATTAAACTTGATACGTAAATTTAAAACTAAGTAAAACCAATGGCTAAATAGCCATCATTAGTTAAAAAATTCACATGTTAGTGTAACAACTAAATAAATGCCCAAAATATAAGAACACATCAATCAAGAAAATTTTTTTGTTCCGAGAAGAAAATAAATAATGATTAATTTATGAATAAATACACCTAGAGAAATAACACATTTCAATCATTATGTGGCCTCATACGGAAACCAATGGGGTACTCATCGAGTTTTTGGCACTCAGATATTGAGCTTCAGCTCATAAAATAACATAACAAATAATACAACTATCATAATCATTGCCTGAATCATCCCTCCATACTCCCACAAGTCTCATAATAGTCAAAATCACATAGGATTATTCGATAGACAACCCAATAGGAGAGAGAAGGAGACGCTAGTTTTCATAAGTTGAGCCTAAAGTGGTTCATATCCATAATATACTAATCAAGCTCAAGTATAATAAATATATAGAAGTGGATTTTCTATCTATATAACACTCCACTTCCTCACTCATACTCGCCTCAAGATTATGAAAACTTGGTCGATGCCTCCTCTCTCTACACATACACTCTTGACGGTTTCTTCCCTTAGGGTCATCTAGTGTAAGGTTCACAACATAACACATAACTACATTACTAACACAATGGTGATTCATGCACATTAACCATAGCGTCTTACGCATGGTATATATATAGGGTATAACACAATCATTACTTTCATGGGTTATAATACATCATGTTTCCACATAATGCACCCAAAGTGCAAGTACTATACAATAGGGGTCATATGATCACCATATGCCCCTAATTTACTGCATGAGCCCTCACCTATTACATGACTAATATGTATGATGCAAAAATGACTAACATTACAATATATAGTCAAGAGAAATAAAACATGGTGACACACATGATTCATCACAACATGGTGATGACATCATGATTATAGTGCCCACTTCCCTTCGACACTTTTGATTTTGATCATGAAGTTGCTGACTATATTATAGACATTATTATAGTTTTGATTTAGTATGGTCTTATATGTCAGATCATGGATTATTGTTGACTCTGATTTATATATGATGCATGATGATTATTAGAGATATTTTATATATTGATGTTGATATACTATCTCACATGGTTACATTATAGATGTTGTTCAAACATGTGATATTCGGATATTTTGGGTAGACCTAGAAAATGAAAATTGAATTAAAATTGATGATGATATAGTTGTTGATGAAATTTTAAGTGACACTATTAATTTCCTTGATATTGTTGTGATTCACATATATATTGATGAATTTGGAAGTATATTATGTTCATTTGGATGTTGTGATGTGGCCACGAGGTGAAGGAGGTATTTGTGTTTTGCAGGTTAAAATATCACAACACACATCGGGGGATTAGAGACCAACCACATTGGAATTCTCGATGAATTTAAAAAGGTTACCATGGCAACTTGTATTGTTTGTTTGTGTGTTTTTTATTGTTAGGGAATCCCATGGGGGAATCACCTTTAAATGTGACCAAGGGTTATGTGTATTTATTTATTTGGTTCCTTTTTATTGATGTTTGTATGTATTTATTAAGTGATGTGTTTATCCCTTTCATGATTTATTAATTGTGGTAAATTAATGTGAGTAAACATGTTGTTAAAATTAATTAATAAAATTGGGATGTAAGAAAGTAATTATTAGAGTTGTTGGCCTAAAATTAAATGTTGTAAGATATGTGTAAGTATGTGTAAGCTGATTTTGGAGTATGAAACACACCACCTTCTTGGAAATTCGAATTTATCCTTGAGGCTGATTTTGGAGGCTTGTGGGATAGGTTAAACTTATCCCATACCTCTTAAATTTATTTACCAACCATACCTATAGTTGGAGAGTTGAGATTAAACTTTTAATGCTTTTTGAGAAGGCAAATTGTAGGTTTTAATTGCAATTTTCTTACATGATTTAATTTCAGTCCTTTGAGGTGTGGGTTGGATTTGAGTATGTAAGTAAATTGTCATATTATTCACCCACCTACTTATTATTCCTTGGAGTTTGAAGTTGACTTATGATTTGGAGTTGAGGATGTGTGATGTGGCATCCCACGTGATCCACCTCATCCTCTTCTCTTTCATCTTCTATATATTTGAATTCCTTAGCTCACTTTTGGGGTTACTTCATCCTACATCATGTAATTTTGGGTGACTTCTTTTGGTTTTGAGAGCTCTTGAAATTTTTGGGAGAAAGTTAAAGATTGTTGAATGCTTTTCATTATTAATCTTGGATTGTTTTACATTAGAAAGCTTGTTGTTTGTAACTTTGGAACAAACTCCATCATGGAGAGGTAGGAGCTTGGCTCTTTAAAATGCTCTTCTCTTATTTATACATATGTAAGAGTTGTGAATGTTTTCATATTGCTTGTTGGTTTGTTGGGTAGATGGCCTAGGAATGGTGTAGGAGAAGACAATGGGGATTCTTGTGGGGAGGTATAAGTGTGGATGGAGTTGGGATTTGGGTTCCACCTTACAAATAAATAGCTTGCATTTTGTTACTCGTTATGGGGTACCATAAGAGGTTGGGAAGCATAAGGAAATGTGAGGAATAATGGGTAATTGGGTGAGGTATAAGGGCATGTCAGGAATTTGAAATGATATATATTTTGGTGGTTTGCTTTCAGGTGCTGATACCAAATTCCCCCTTTAGGAGGCATAAGTAGCTTCCCCCACGCTTCTTGCTCCTTTGGCTTGCATAATGAATCCTAGGTTTTTTTTGTTGTTTTCATGTGGTTGTAAACTGCATTATGTTTTGGACTATGTGTTGAATGTGAAAGATTGTTTTTGTGTTGTGGAATCCTGTTGTTGCCATGAGTTAAAAAATAATTTCTTATTACAATGTGGTTGGGTCTCGGGGCCCAAAGAAGAAGGATTTCTTCTCCTTTTCATTTGGTGTCTTGGTTGGGTGGAGAGCATTGCCTTTCCCCTTTCATTGTTGTGACCAAATTGGAGAATGATGGAAATTCATACTCGCTATTCCGAACCGAGAAAGAAGACAATTTTATAGTCCTTGCTGAGATCATTTCTTAATGTAACCTTTTCCCACTTGAAGTGGATGATCCTATACATTATTTTTGATGGAAAGATGGTCCGTATGGGTTATGAATGTTGTAAATTTAATTGTGAAAGAGATATACTCTTGTTCTTTGTTTTCAATAAATGTGGAAGAAATTGTATTCTGTATATTGTAATTGAGGGAGAAGGAAAAGTTCTGATGGTCCCTTGCGAAACTACTTTTGTAAACCATTTCCCCACTTGATGTGGATGACAATTTAATATCAATTTTGTGCTGAAGAGTTACTATGTTTTGGAAAAGAAATCCACTTTGAATGTAAAATAAATATACTTTGTATTCTGTTGTAAAAAGGAATGTAATGAGAAAGAGTTGTGATTGTAAAGTTTTATTTGATCTATATAAATATAAGTGGTTACTTTTTTCAAATGATATTGCTTTCATTGGAAATTTTATTGTTGAATGTAATTTGAAATCTCTGTTGGAAAGATGAAAAAGTGAATACGTATAAAGAAATGTCATAATGCTCTATTATTTAGAAATGAATGTTTTGAAAATAAAAATTGTAATTTTGCATTGTATACATTGATTTGAATCAATTTAATGAGATAGATTTGAGCTTGAATGATTTCGAATACTTAGAAGATGATAAATGGAAAATAGATTCTTTCGAATTTGATCTTTGTTAGATGTTTCAAAACTGGTAGATGTTTTATCAAAATGCATAGAACGTCCTTGTAGACTAGGAAAGACATTTGAAACATTAATACAAGTGAAGAAAGATTAAAACAATCCCAAAAAAACTATAATATTTAAGAAATTTTCATAAAACATTTCAAAATCGGCTCAAACAATTTCTCATTCGTTTTGCTATTAAATTGGGGAAATTTGAATTGATGTTCAATCAAGAAAACTTAACCTTGCAATCTATCCTAAAATATTCCAAGTAAAATCCTCCATGCTTGTTTGGCAAGTTGAAAAAGAATTACGACAAATTTGAACAAAATTGATAAGTTAAAAATACCAGTTCACTTCCTAAGTGACAAAAAAATGTTTTCTCAAAATTTACTCTTTAAAATTTATGAAAATCAAATTCCTAAGTATTATGTGAAAAGAGGACGTCAAGAGCTTTCCAAAAAGTCCTTGTTTGCCAAAAACCGAGTTCCCAATCAAAATTTATGGCCTTCTGAAGTTTTTACTTCATTTCAGCTCAAAGTAATCTAACGTTCAAATTTAATTATTAAAATATTTTGGGCAGACCCGCGGCTAAAACTTTCTTTTTTGCTTTTTTCCAAAATGTGCAAAGTCATGAAGTTTCCCACTGCTCCGCTAATCCATAAGCCTTCTTTTTTTTCCAAAATGATCTAAGACCAAACAGCTTAATTTGGTAATTTTTCCTCCGCGGCCCGGTCTCCCCAGCCAATCATTGATTGAAACATGGCTTCATTTGGCATCGGTGGAGGCTTAGATCAATTTTAACCTTAAGCACTTTCAAAAATAAATTTAGAAAAAAATTTAAGTTTTCCCCATGAGCCCCTCCACAGCCAGCAAATTAATCAAGTGTTGCCACATGGCTTCTTAGGCATCGGCGGAGGCACGGATCCTTTTAAAACCTTAACTCTTTCAAAATAATTTTTTTGGCAAAATTTCTTAATTTCTTCTACCATCCCGCCAACCCGCAGCCAATGGTTGTCTGACACGTGGCATACCTAGGGTAGGCGGAAGTGCAGAGAGTTTTAAACCTTTAAATATTTCTTCTTAAAGTTAAAATATTCTAAGTCTCCCCGGCGGCCCGATTTTCCATGTGTCACTGTGGGTGTGACATGTGGCACCTTATGGCGTTAAGCGGAGGTGCAGGTTATTTTAACCCTTAACTCTCTTCTTGTAAAAGTCTAAATTTCCTAAGTTTCCCGCCGGCAAGCGTCTGGGAAATTTTTTTTCCCCACTTTGTTGTTCCACTTTCCTTCTTTGGCCAAAATTTCTCTCCAATGTCCACAGGCCCGATTTAGGGAAAATTTTCCTCCCTAGGCCCGCAGGCCACTCTTGGGGAAAATTTTCACCCCAAGGCCCGCCGGCCCATAACTTGAGAAATATGAAGAGTTAGAAGGACTTCTTTATATCACTGGAAAGGTGAGGAAATTTTCTATCTAATGGGAATGGTTTTAGGAAGTTTTGAGTGCATTAAATATAAGAAAAATCAGGTTGAATCTTTAACGAGTTCTAGGAGTGGGTAAGTATGAATTTACTCTGATGATTTTAAATATGTATTCTTTTCCCCACTGTAATTAAACCTTGCTCTTATCTTAGATCTTGTAGAATTAAATATTTTGGGTATTTAATTTTTTTGGTCCCTTAACCCTAAAATTTTAATTAGGGAATATTTAGTTAAAATGTCAATGTAATTAGTGATTAAATTAATCCCTAAGGATATTTGAGCTAGGTGTGGACTTATTACACTTGTTGCTTTATAATGTGGAATTAGTAATTATTATAATGGGAAAAGTTATTAGTTGAATTTAATTTTCCTTAAGACTTTGGTCATTAACACTTTAAAAAAAATTATTCCATAATTTTCTAACTAAACCTAGGTTATTCATGGGTCTCAAGTGGGAGATTTTAGCGGGCGTTATAATGATACAATCCAATTTATGATACACATATTTTTCATGCAACACATAATCACACCTACATATCACAAAATAACAAGACACTCCACAATTTATAATAACATTATTTTCATACACCAAAAAGGCGGAACATCACACATGAACTCATTGAATCTATAAAAGGAGATAAATTACTTTCATCACAAGCACATCAAGAGGATAACAATTTTTTTCTTGTTTTCACCATCTCTAATTTCACTTAACATTTTGCTTTACTTAACATTTTACTTGTAGTCACCCCCTCTAAATTTTCTTGTTTCCCTTATCACAATATGATAAAATGGCCTTATTTTTTATAGGAACATATATTCGCAGATGCGCCATTGTGTTTCCTCAAAGGGCTTGTCTTAAAATTTACATGTTTATTTCATTTTGCAATTTAATTTTGTTGCAAAAAGGAAGGTTAACATGAACAAGTGAGGTTTATTAGTTCAAGAGTGAATAGCTTACAAGTTCTTTTCATATTAGCATTTAATTACTAATTATACTTGATTCATACTTTAATTAATTACAACTAACTGTGTATCCTATCTTCTTCATTTAATTGCTTAGTCATCAAGGTCCTAAAGAGTATGATTTCCAACTCAACCAAGTTTTGGATTCTTGGCAATTAAGGATTAGATGCATGTTACTAGAATACATTCACTTACAAATTTTACACACCTTACTAAGGTCACAACTAGAGTGATTGAAAACCCTTATCTCCAAAATCATCTTATAACTCTATGTACATTCGATACTTCTTGGAAAGCTCACACACTAGTTGAGAGGGGTTAAAGGGAATTCACACTTCATATTCTCATGTGTAGTAACTTCTAAAAATGGTTTTCAGTCATCTTAAAATTTTCTCTTAATTTGATTTAATTACATTTTTAAAATTTGTTGTGTAACCCATTTAATAATAGGTCAATTGATATTCTCATGAGACTACTAGTCTTTATCTTAGGGGTTCATGTAAAGAGCATGTTTACATGGTTTCACATCATACACTAATTATAAAATAGGACAGGGGGACAACAAGAGAAAATAGTCCTTCATTATTAAGGTTATGATTCACATTAAATTTTACATGACCTGGATTCCATTTCGCACCACATGATGACTTACGGATATTACATGAAAGATCTAAGTATCACTTTCTCCCAAAGAAAGATCCTCTCATGGTTACCTTTTTCTTATTTTTTATCTATTCATAAATTAAAAAGTGTTTAAGTTCCACAATTAACTCTTAATATTGTATCGTAGAACCCAAATGATAAATGGGATTGGATATTGAGTTCATTTATGATCCCTAACTCATAAAGGTGAATTTCAAGGTTAGTGGGTGATCTTCATCACTCGACATGTGTGTCGGTCCGAAGAGTTTTACACTATATTTAATGTTAGTTTCCCAAGGAGTACTACCTCAAGAGAATAGATCCTCCTTACTACACACAGTGACTACCAAATCTAGGAGGGGACCACATAGTCATGAAAAAGTTTTACCAGTTCGTTCCTAACTCAGGTTCACAATGACGCTCACTAAGCATACATGCTATGACAATAAAATCAAAATTTGAATCTTATTTACTTAAATAGAAGATGTTATCAAGTGTAAGGATTTAATTGCATCTTAAGGTTTTATTTTTTTATGCTAAAGGAAACACACATGAAGGGTAGTGATACACAAATTTAATACTAGGGTTGAATGTTTTGTTTAGATCTCTTTATTAGATTTTCAAGGTAAGAAACACACACACCAATTATGTTATCATCAATTACACTATAAGATATTAAATCCAATTTCATTTAACATATATATCCAACCCATTTTTTTGTTTGCATATATATAACCAAATCAAAGTGACACCCATGTTTAAATGCACATTTTCCAAAGAACCCTAAAACTAGCATCTCATACATACTACCAAAATTCAATAATAAGTATTTCAATACATTACAAAAAGTTGGTTCAGCCTCTACAATTACATTGTTTCAAATATAAATTACAATAATACACAACGAATTACAACCATGTCATTTCGCCATCTTACTTATATCTTGCAAAACCATGTGAACATGAAATCAATGATAAATAGCTAGCACGATATCCACCTAAATCTAGCATAATTAAATTTATTGGTTTTCCTTTTACATGATGATAAAAATTACACACAATAATAGAGGTTTAGGGGAATATATTCATTTAATTTGATTTCATTCCTTAACTAAGGGAGGAGAGAGAAAGAGAGAGAGAGATAGAGAAAAGAAATAAACTATATTTTGTCAAAAGTAAAAATTTCACACAAGTCACAAGATAGAGTTTCAAACAGTTATTTACAAGTATTAATAAGTTTCCACGTGATGGTTTTCTAACTTGAATAGGGTCCTACAACTTTCTTTTACATTTTCCTACTAGTTGCAAAATGCCCAATTTTGGCTTGGAGGCTAAGAAAATGCATTCAAAAAATTGTCTTCTGATAAGAAAATTCATGATGGGATAATTCCTACATGTCCACCTATATAATAATTCACATAGGGACTGATGGAATTTAGAAATGGAAATGGTGTAAATTAGTGAATGGTTTTCTGGAGCCATTGATCGTAATCCGCCAAGTTTGACCTAGTCAAACAACAACAAGAGGCCTACAAAACCCCTTTTCCAAACAAACTAGGAAATTAATTTTCCCAAACCAAAGGTTCTAGGAATTTTTATAATAAAAATACTAGGGGTTTATGAGGGCATACAATCATTTCATTGTTCGAGTCCCACACAACGAACCAATACGAAACCCAAATTTTTAGTGTTAGGTGCTTCCTAAAAGTGCAAAACAAAGTAATAGGGATCGTAGAGGAGAGATGAAGAGAACGCAAACAATCAAATGAGGTTGAGATAATGATTGATGTGAATCTCTACATAACAAGGAACACATATGACACTTGACATCTCTTTTACAAGGATTAAAGTGTTATTTTGCAAGTCTCTTGGAAATTACATTTTTCTAACTTTGCAAGGTGGACAAAAATGTTGTCCTATTTAACTCATGTATCTCTTTCCAATACCAATGGACATGAGCACCAATTGTTTCCACCCTAGTTTTAGAAATCATAAGGTTGTGGTCATGACATGGTTGATGTTAAAATTACAACTTGGTAATGTAAATTACAAAGAGGAGTTTTATTGTTTCAAGCTAGTAGCCTAATTATAATATCTAATTGTATCGTATCTAATGTTTTAATTTTTGTTTTATTTTATTGCAAATGGATATTCAAATTATACAAAAATTCTAAAAGATTAAGATAAACGAGACCATACCTAGAAATACTAACATCTCGTAGGGCAATTGGTGCTCCTTGTGGGTTTACCCGTATTCTACAAGGCATCATCCCTCTTCCACGCATTCTGTAAAATGGTTCACATGCCAAGAGAAAGGTTCTACATTTTTCATACATGTACTCCTAATATTATTAGCTACAAACAGTTCCCAAATACTTTCCATCCTCTATGACAATTTGGCAAATGTCCATACTCTGTCTAAAATCTCCCATTATGGCACAAGTAGAGATGTTGCTGGGAAGTTATTATAAATTGGATTTACTCCAGCCACAATTTTTTTTTGAAAATAATGAACTACACATTTGATATAGTGAGAAATCTCTAGAAGCAAGAGAAACCTCAACGAGTTGTGCATAGCTTATAGAGAGTTCCATAATACAAAACCTAACTTGAGTTAGATGGCTAGCCACTCGGGACAACAATGAGCTAGTGCAAAATTGACAAGCTGAGTCATGAAAATGGTGAGCTGGGTATTGACCCAATGGAAAACCCATCAAAAAAAATGAGATTAGGGTTTGGCAGTAATAAAACCCCCAAATTGTGAAAAACAAGGTTGAGCGACAAGGAACAAAGCTCGACCAAATGCCCATGGAGTTAACAAAATACGTGCAAACACAGATATGGAAATGTTCAAGACATGGGAATAAACCAAAACAGAGCTCTAGGTACATCAAAAAGTGTTGGAAGTGGTACAAATATAAAAACTAGAATAAAAAATAAAGAGCCTCCTCAATACATTGTAGATTTAAATCCATGTTTTTCCTTAGGAAATTGTGTCGAATGTTCATGTGCCTATCTATGCTCCCACATTTTTCATAAATGAATACCATAGAATTTTCAACTATAACATGTGAAAAAATACCTCTATCTTTTATGCTTTGATGAATGTCCATACCTTGTTGTAGAGCTCACATTTCAAAGCACAGGCCGGGAGAACACAAGAAAATGTAAATTGATCGGGTTGGAGACCTGTTATTGCACAGGTGAAATAGTGTGATTGTCTCATGAGGAAACCCATGTCTTCTATACACTTCCTTAAATGCATTCCATGAGAAATTGCCTTGTTGTTTCATTTGGTCAAACACTACAACTATCCAAATATTGCTAACATTTACGCTTTCAACTCAAGTTTTCGGGTGATTACATCATTTTTCTCTCAAAAAAAGTTAAATTATTATTATGAAAGGGAAAAGACACATCTGGACACTGTATCGAGTGACCATTCCTTGTTTCATCTCCTTCCACATGCCATACTCACCAACACACATAATGATCAGTTGGTATGTGTAACACAACAATTGATATTTTTTCAGAATGACATGATCTCGGTGATTGGGAAATGTTCATTCAGTTTGATATTCATATGAATTTCCTAAGTCTTTGAAATTTGGTTCTTCTTGCTAAGAATGTCTATTAATGGGTTTCTAGCTCATGGTTATGGTTTTGTGATGGTGATGACCCCATAGAGACCCTCCCGTATCTGGATTGCTACTTTGTTTGGTGTAAATCTAGAAAATTAGTGCTAGAGATAACGTTAGCGGCCATTATGGAGGAAATCCAAAGATTGATTAGTTGTTTAGAACTCCCCTTTTTCTTCAGTGGTTAGGAAAGATAGGAATGGTTGTTGGTAATTGTAGACTTTGGTGATGGATGACGCTTTGAGGACTTAATCCCCATATGGGAGAGTAAATATCATGACATGATGTCACATTAGATTCCATTTTGTATGTATATTCTTAGATGTGAGCTTGATGTATAGTACCCTACTAGTGGCCCATGAAGGGCTATGAAGTGATTATGATGTGGATATTTATTGTGTTTTATATTTGTAAACTTAAATTCTTTTATCAAGGATCAACATTTTATTTTAATGATTTGTTGAGATAATTTGAGGTTCTTCTTATTATTTTTGTCTTATTGCGAGATTTTGAGGGATTGAAATGCAACTACTTAGCCATTTATTTATATTGTGGATATTTCTTATATTTTATCTATGTGTGGTAACTCGGAGATTATTTCCACAAAGACCACTTGGCTAAATTTCATCAAGAATGTTACGTGTTTTTCTTCCTTCCTGTTTGACGAGATGGTTCTATTTTGTTTTTATTGTGTTCTCTCATCGTATGGGGTACACCCTTGGTGTCATGACTATTTTATTAGGTTTCTCAGGTCCTACATTTAGCTTTGGGGTGACGATGATTTACATGTCTAGTACCTTCGACTGCACCTCTTGATGTTCATATTTTCTTAGGTAGAGGGATCTCTATTCCGCACATTATAGTTGGTAGTTTTGACGGTATTATGTTTCTTCTTACACCCTAGTATGAGTTTTTTTCATCAGTAAGGATAGATGTGACACTCACTATTAACGATGGATTATGTCAAGGATGTACTAACTCTTTGACAATTATGGGTTTCTGATAGATAATGTACTGTTGGGATATGAGTGTCCACCAATGGGATAGTGGAGTTTTAACTTGGTTCCTTTAGTTATTTTGAAAAATATCAATGTCTTAAACTATGAATACCTTAGGTAAATTTCAAAATACTTAATTTCCTATAACATAGTTCTTATTTTATTCTTGAGGGCCCATAGATAGATATACCCTTGTCTTAATCTCTTGAATTGTTTAGCATATACCACACTATAATCCATTACGTATCAAGATATGATTAGGAAGATATGGATGCATTGGGCTCGTTTGGACCTTGTGCTTAGATATTTTGGTCTTAAGGTTCCAACCTTGGCTATGTTTATTTCATGATCTTTCATCCAGGGATATAAATCTTGGCCTTATAATCTATAGTTTAAGTAAATCATTGAATTTCCCTCTTAATATTTTGATGTCCTCTTGGCAAGGAAGTGTGGTGTCTATGGAGTAAACCCCCTGTGTCATCTTGGTTACTTGGTTGAAGGTATATTTTGGAGGTATAATTGTTTTTCAAAACTCTCTCATCTAGTTAACTTATTTTGTGTTTAAACCTTAAACATTCCTTGATCTCTTATACTAGATCTAAACTCCTTGAATTCGTAAAAGAAAATTAATAACTTCTTAATGTAAGCCTTCATCGTATCTCTTATTATTACTTGTGGAGAGTTGGTTGGAATGCATTGACGATGCATGTAACTCTTGAGAAAATTCTTATAAAATTTTTGTGTTCTATTGGGTTAAGGACCTCTTATTTTCTATGAATTTATTGATGTGATAAGTTGGTTCTTTCTTCTCATTAAAATTTAATTGGTTTTGTGATTAACCTAAGCATATTAGAACTTTAATTAGGAGGATTTGACTTTCGAAACTTAATAGATAAATTTGGGACATTAGGAAAATGGTTCCTTACTATAACCTTGTAGATTAATAGAAGAAATATATTAAAAAAACTATGTGAAAAATAGCAAAGAACCATCTCATACTCCTAGTAAGAGTAAAATGAATATTTTTCCACCCATATAGAGTGATGAGATATCATGCCAACATTGGTGATGACCCTTAATGACATAAGATATGGGATATCATAATATAAGGAATGCATTAATTAGAAAAATTATAAGAAATATGCTTGGAAAACATAACTATAATTTTTTTATAATTTTGAATAAGGAACGGATAATGTTATGGGATTGAGCACAAGTAGAATGTACAAATAAACAACCTTGATTGTATAAATTTCTATTTCATGCCCTAAAATTTATAGAGGACACAATCTAAATGGTTGAGCTAAGTGAAAGGTCCGTTGAGCTACTATATGAGTATCTAATCTCAATTGTGCCCTAATATTTTGGGTTGTGAAATGATTGAGTACTTCCCATACCTCCCTTTGTTATATCAAACAACAAACATATGTATAATGTTTATAACACAAGTTACATGCTAGGTCATTTTTTGGACCTCTCACTGGTTAGTATGAAAATTTTAGAAGTATACATAAGGATATTATCACCTTGTTAGAATGGATTAATTGTTATGTTCATATTGGTGGGCCCTACGTCCATCTTGCCAACAATGACAACTATTTGAACCTTTAAATTTATCCACCTACCATGAATAATGGAGTACCTTATTGATAGTGATGTGTTCTAGCCATGTTTTACCCCCTTGAACATAAATGTTTGTAATCCTCCTGGATGGAGCCTTTCAGTCCATTATCTTTGGTAGACATCTAAAATATGCTTACACTTAGAATTTCCTCTAATTCAATTGATTTATGACACTTCACAATTAGATATTATTAGTTCCTTTCTCGGATGCCCATTTATGACACCTTCTTGGTCGCATTCCTCCTATATTCAACCCATTTGTTTAATAAAACCCATTTTATTAGCAAAAACATATTCCTATTTTCCTTTGTATCACTTATATAGGCTTCCTAGGCTATCTATCAATCACATCTGGTTAATAAGACTCATCCTAATTCTCAATAATTCTTTAATCAATTGGTAATCAAGTTTAAGTAATCTAAACCTATCTTAACTAGTCTAAAGAATGTTTACCACTTGTAATCATAAAATGATATTTTGTTTGCCTTTAGTCCCACATGCACCAAAGTTTCAAACTCTTCCAAAGATAAAACTAAGAACACTTTGGGATCTCATTTGTATCATCTTTAAGCTAATTAGACATTTTATCTAAAGCTTACCCTCCTCCATTGAAAGATCTTCATAATCCTCCATTTCTTCATAGGTTAGTAATGAAAAAGCTAAACTTCACCTTGTCACCCATTTTAGTGAGATTCATTCACCTTATTGAAGATAAAAATAAATCAACTTTGATTGCTTAGAGTCTAATTAGGTTCATTTGTATTAAGCTTTCTAAAGAGTAGAGTAAACATAGTATGTTTCTTGTTTGATTCATAATGCATGCTTTTGAAGTTTATTTTCTTACCTCTTATCATGATGGTTATTGAGTAATTTGGTACAAACTTTAGGCTACTAGGTGTTAGTCTACTTCTCATAGTTTTCCAAGTTTTTCCTTAACACATTTGGCACACCCGGTGGGACCTTTTCCATGGTCTTTTTAGAAGTTTTTCAAGATTTTTTTCAATTTCTAACCTTTCTTCATGATTTTTAGGGTTAAATAGATTAGATTTGATTGGTTTTTATATCTTTGGGTGGGGTAAATGTCCTTTTTCATGCAAATTTAGTGGGTTTAGGTTGAAAATTGATTTAAAGGGTAGAAATCAAACCTATTTGCATTTCTAAAATTCTAGATCTTGTGATTTTTTTGTAATTTTTAGTGCCATGCATAGGCATCAGAGAGGCACGTACATGCATGCAAAAAAGACACGTACTCAATTCAAAATTCCATGCACACATAAAAAGGGTGCATATACATTACATTACCCACATACAAAAAGTGTCATTTACCATGTTTATCGAACACGAGTTGTGTACTTGTCCAAACCTCGTGCGCATGTATTGAAAACCCCATGTATATACCATTCTTGATGCGTACCTATAAATCCATCTTCGTTATTTGACATTTTTTCCCGGGTCACGTACACATATTATGTGGTATGTACAACTAAAATCCTACACATGCATCATTCTAGATGCTTAGGAATAAATAACCTCTCTCATTTTTCATAGACATGTGTACTTAACATAAAGGGTGAGTACATACCCAAATCCATGTTTACACATCAAATAGGGTGTGAAGAATCACTTTTCAGATTTTCATCTTTGTTACAAGTTGCATAATTGATGTTTTGGGTTTTTTCTGACATTCTTGCAAGTTTGTAACAATAGTTTGTAGGTTCTTTTGATAATATTTTTGCTAACTTAGTTAAGTGTTGAATTTTCATTAGTACATATTTTTAAAACATGTATGCTCTTCCTTCACACCTTCTAGGTGATCTTAGGAATCAAAAACATTTCACTACCTTATTTATGCTTTCCAAACACTTCAATTAAGTTTTTAAATGGGAAATAACTTCAAAGTTGGCTAAAAGGAACTCATTTTTTCCGATTTACTTAATTATTTTCCATTTTACAAATATTCATTAAGTGCGATATATTTTTTATATTATATTATCTTTCCTTGCATCCTCGGATGATCTAGGAAATCAAAAGCAACATCTTATCCCCTTTAGATGATGTTATTGGAAAATTACTAATCTTAATATGTAGGACCAAAATCATGTTTCAAAGAATCACAAGCTAAACAATACTAACATGTTTGATGTAGGTTTCCAATGGTGTTCAAAACCTCACTAAGCCTAAAAATATAAATAAAATACACCACATTTAACACATTATATTTTTAGGTTCAGAAAAGGGTACGTACCTATCTGCCCAACTAGAACATAGCCCCTTTGGGATAACACCTTAAGCTACAATAATAGGGGTGGTTCTAGGAGCCATAAAGTAGTCCACCACTAAGTAACCATGTGGAAGAAATAAGAAGTGCTCCACACACCCACTTGAATAGATTTTCCTTTTGTGAGTTAGAGTCAAAGTTATTTGTATCGTGACCCGGTGAGAATACATGTGAACGCATTCATTTCTTATCGT
The DNA here is from genome assembly GCA_018340775.1 of Taxus wallichiana var. yunnanensis. NCBI lineage: Eukaryota > Viridiplantae > Streptophyta > Pinopsida > Cupressales > Taxaceae > Taxus > Taxus wallichiana. The sequence continues at coordinate 841,764,016 of CM031242.1, read as the reverse complement.
ATTTGAAGAGGGAAAAGTAAAGATAAGATAAACCAAGAATATCCATCATGACTTTCATGGAAAATCAAGCTCGCATTAGATAAAATTGTGACACCTAGATGAGTGAAACACTTAGGAAATCCATATTATCTTGGAGCCCACTTTTCCATCTCAAACCATCATGTCATATCTAGCTTTTTCAAACTGATAACTCTTTTACATAACCTTCTTGATCGAAAAAGGGGATGATTCAATCATAGTTTGAGCATAGTGTAACTCATCACAAGATTTACGATGAACTACTTTATCTTAGTTTTTATTCGTCTAAGGACGAGGTGAAACTATGCCATTTGATCTACTCTTTTTCTCTCTCATTAATATTTGTATCAAAAGAGGAACATCATACGTGTGCAATAAATTTATCATGGCCACCCTTTTTGCACCCATTTACATTCATCCTTTCTTAAGATTGGATGGTAAATGTTGAAAGTTTGTTGATACATTTTCACATCTTGATAGCTTTGTTTTGATACCCACATCAAGACATCTCATTTGTAGTTATACTTTCTCACCACTGATTCCCTTTCGAGTTGTTGTACTACCCACATTATAACCATACAATTTAAATACTTACGTATTGTTTCCATTTTTAAAAATTGATATTTGTCTCCATATTGTATCGTTACACTGCTCGTGTGGGTGATAAATTCCTTATATACTTAGGCTTAGTTTTGATCCCAATATTTCTTTAATTTTTTGAGTGTTTGAAGATTACATTTATCAAATCATAATAACATCATTTTGATACTAATATATCACTTTTTCAAATCTTGGTTAATGTGTCGAAATGATGTAGTTACATTACTTGCACTTGTAACTTCCATTGTGAAAAAGTTGGACTTTGTTCATATATAAAACGAGTTTTAGTATACCTTGTTGGTGGATCGCGTCAACACTTTTTTAGTACATAGGTATCATTTATTATTAAACTTGACCTATGTAGTGATATTGTGTTGTCACTATTTACACTTACACCTATCTTTGAAGCATTAGCATAAGGTGTTGTTTCAAAATGGATTATTGGTTTTCCAAAACTTGCATGATTATCACACGATATATTTAGGTTTGTGGTATATTTAATCATAAAAACTATGTAGGAAGATCCCCATATTTTCAATATGTCTAGTTGGGTTTCATTATGCCTCCCAAATTGACATGGAACTTCCTTTCCTTTGAAGAAGGTGAATCACTCTATTTAGGTCTACGAATTTGTACTTGAAAAAACACTAACAATGAATAACTATCACATGGTTCCTCACACTTACGAAAATAGGGAACCTAGGTTTAGGCATTCACCTGAAGAAATTCCCAACATGAGTAAGCCTCGGTTGGCTCCTAGTAGTAAAACTGCTTGGGTACCCTATTCCCCACCTTCATCTCATAGTCGGTGGTCTGGTTTGGATGCTTTTGATCCAAATTATTATTTAGGTTCCCCCACTCATCTTCTGATTCTGATCTGAACTATTATTCATATGTGAATCCTATTTCACACTCCTCCCTTCCCTCATAAGACCTTCTTCATCAAACATCCGACACGACTTCTATGTTTCGGTCCTCCCTTCCTTCGCAGGACCCCCTTTATCCATCACCTCAATGACCTCTTCCTACTTTGAAGATCCGTGTGATTCAAATTTCTTCAATTAAATCTTGTAATTCAAATCCCATGTCACAACTTTATAATTCGAGCCTCTACATTATAATCTACTCGACTAGATTCATGATATTCTTTGGCTACAAGCACTATATCATCATATAGGTAAGCACATGCCATATTCTATACTTTCAAGACATATCAATCAAATTCTACTTCATCTCCTGAGTTGTCTTCTTTTACCAATCATAATCAAATTCATCTTTGGCCTAGAAATAATTTTGATCATGCCTTATTATATACTCATCCATCTTGTAAAGATTGACATTTGTGTCAACATCAAACCATTCACAAGAAACAATGTGCTAAGATATCTTTTCAACACACTATCCAATTTGTTTATGGACACAATAAGGTCAAACCTTCCTTTCATCTACATCATCAAGCATCTTTAAGATCTTCCACACCAGCTGTATCCCTTTCTTCTAATCAACCTCTTATGGTCAAATAACAACCCTTACCAATAAATTCATTTTAGGATGAAGAAACGATTGGAGAATTAATAAGGGTACATAAAGTTATTCCTCTAGAATATTACAATCAAGGATTCAATCTTGACTTCAATACACTTTCATATTGGGAAGAAGAAATTGATTCCTTTTTCTCGGAAAACAGAGGAAGATCCTAAGACCATTGAACTTGATCCTCTTCTTATTCATCTATCTTTACATCCCTCATTGCATATCACAATTCCTCAATCACAATCTCACCTTGGGTCACTGCTTGGTAGCCCTTCATCTTATTCTATTGATGGGACACCTCTAGGTAGTCCTTTATCTTTTATTCTTGGGCCACATCCTAGTATCCCTTCATCTTCTTCTATCAATGGGACACCTCCAGGTAGTATTTTATCTTCTATTCTTGGGCCACGTCCTAATATATCTTCATCCTCTTCTATTTATAGGACACCTTTGGGTAGTCATTTGTCTTCTATACTTGGGTCGCACCATTGTAGCCGCCTTTTTTTTCTATTTTTTTATCATCTCTAGGTAGCCCTTGTTATTCCATCTTGGAGCCACATCTTGGTCACCTTTCATATTCTATCTTTGGATCAGCTCTTGGTAGCCCATCCTCTTCAATTCTTATACCATATCCTTTTTCATCCATCACATAATCCTTCTACCAATGACTAGGAAAGCCCACAAGAATCCATGCCTTTCATATCATAAATAATAAACATCCACTTTATTCTCCCACTTCTTTGGATTAGACAAGTCACATAGTCTCTTATAAGAAATTCAAAAAGATTCATTATTAAGATAAGATCAAAGATTCAAAGAGCGCCAAAGATCCCAAAAAATTGAACAATCTCAAATTTGTAAATCAAACGAGCTTCAACAATGCACATCAACACACCCATAAAGTATGGCACAAAGTGTATAAACCTATGGATAGAGAACTAAAGCTCCCACATGAAAAATCTATGTTTCAAGATAAGTCACGGTCATTTACTGAGTATGAGTTCACCACGATCATTAAGATAGGAGGTAATATGACCCTTAATAAGAAAATGTGCTTAATCTCCCTTATCAAGGAAATCATGAACATCATTGTTGGATCTTATCACATAGAATGACATTGTTGGTCCCAATGTCTTAAAACTATCAAACATCTAAAAATAAAAAAAATTTCAAAAATACAAAAAAATAAAAATAAAAAATTAAGAAAACATACAAAAAAAATCAAAGGTACAAAGATCAAACATTTCAATTAGGTATTGCATACACATAGATGTAATTTTTTTACCTTTCTTTCCATTCTTCTGTAAGTTTCCTACCACTCTCTTCCCTTCTGATATTTTGGTTACCTTGTTTGCATACATTTTATGACATTTATCTCTATGGTATCTGTTTGACCTTTGTATTTCATCACCTTGGTAAATTAAAGAATGACTGACCTCGTAGAGATCCTATCACAATTAACATTCAATAAACATATTGCAAAGAAAATTTTGGACATATTTATTGACACTAGACAATGTTGTCATCACAAGTAATTCTACCTCCTACCATCAAGCCATCATTGGTTCTTAACCCCTTGTCAAACAAGAGAGATGAAATAATTTTTAGAAAGAAAAAAAATCAATTAAATAAAAAAGCCAAAGTTAAAAGTAAAAATAAAATTGATATATAACTCTCTCTTACGATATTTCTAATAATCTCTACTGGCTATGGATGTTTGATTAGAAGTAGATAAATGTTGCAATTCGAATCAAATCCATCTCCATCGGGGCTATTGACACCTAGATGGCAGCGAGTAATGTACAAATCTCCTTTCACAATCCATTTATAGATCAACCTTTAAAATCAATCATTCTACACATTGGCTAGGGTGTCTTCTTTTCTATCTATCAAATATTTACTTCAAGAGGTAATAAATTCTCATTCACACATACTAGATCTTTATGAGCAAACATGATTAGTATGTTACCAAGTGTCTTTCTTAAACCTTTTTCAAAATCTTACTCTAGTTTTTATCATGTCTCATGATTTGTGCCTTTGGCTAATCGATTCTTCATCATGAGGATTCAAAAATATATTTATATCATTCACATCATTATTCTACTTTGTTTAGAACATCCATATGTACAATATTACCTTTTTTCCATGTTTTCAGACACCTTTGTCACTTTCACAAAAACAATCTCCCATTACCTTTCTATCATGTGTTTGTTTTCCATCTTACTCTGGGGGCATCCTTGCTCCTTCCTAGCACATCATTGGGTTTAAGTTCATCATCATGTTGAACATATACATATTGGCCTTGATCCCCCTTTAGCACGTGTAGAGTTTTTCTTTGAATAATCCCACCTAATGCTAGGAAAATTTCACATCTTCACTTTCTTATGCATGTGCGTGACATTCTTCCCTTGTACATCCCATTTATTAGTGGGGGCATCCACGCTTGTTTGTCTTCATGTACATAGCTTCAGAAAACTTTCAAAATCACAAAAACACTCAAATATGTTATAAAAATAAAAACAATCAAATATGTTTTAGAAAACTTCTAAAAAATGAAAATCATCCTAAAAATGTCACTATTTGGTTTTCACCTATTCATGTGCGTGATTTACGGATCATCTAGATCTACCTCCATCAACAAATCTGGTTTTCTTACTATGATTGTACTCTTAGGCACAACGAGTTTCCTGGTAATGTTTTGTAGTGCACGATTTATTTTTCATTGGACCTAGTTGTCCTCCATTTGTCCCCTTTTATGTATCCTTTCTTGGGGTACCATATTCAACCCTTGTCATTAATTCCCACAGCTGAATCAAATCTTGATAAAAAACATAAGATTATGTTTCACTATTACGTTATCTTGTTTACTTTCTCGTATTGTATTGCATTATGTATGTTGCATGAAGTAAGGAATATTTTACATTATAATATTGCATTGCATTTTGAATGTTGCATGGAGTTGGTGTTTGTAGAATGGACATTTGTTTGTATATGGAATTTTCTAATAAGGACCGATGATGAAGATCATTAGAAATATGATGAAAAATAAGTTGTTTATAAGGCACTGGATGGATGTTAGCTCATTTCCCCTTCCTTATACTCATTTTATTCTATATTCCCTTTCTTATTTTCATCTTCTATCTATTTCCTTCATCTTTTCAATCATTGATTGTCCTCTCTCATCACCCCATCGACAATCAAGGGGGAATCCTTCATTTTACTCTTTCTTCTTCTATCCCTTCAAAAATTTACTTGTTTATGCTTGTCTACTTTTTTTGAAGTGATGTAACTTACACCACCCTAAAGAGGGGCAGATGTAGACACCTAAAATACACTTACACCTATCATTTCCTCCAATTAAACCAATGGACAACACTTTTTCAATTAGCTACTATTCGATCCATTCTCGGATGCCCATTTATGACACCTTCTTGGTCATATTCCTCCTATATTCAAACCAATTGGTTAATAAAGCCCATTTTATTAGGTAAAATATATTCCTATTTTTGTTTGGATCACTTCTAGAGGCCTCATAGGCTATTTATCAATCACATCTGGTTAATCAGACTCCTCACAATGCTCAATAATTCTCTAATAACTTGTTAATCAAACTTAACTAGCCTAAACATAGCTTAACTAGTCAAAACAATGATTACCACTCCTACTCATAAAGTTCTTTTTGACTTTCCTCTAGTCCCAAATTCACCAAAGTTCAAACTCTTCAAATTAGAAAACTATAAATACAAGGATAAGCCTTCCCATTCAACCTTAACACCTTCACACTTACGGTATCTTATAAACACTAAGAATGCCATAGCTTTGGTATCTCATTTGTATCAAATTTAACCTAATTAGACATTTGATCTAAATCTTACCTTCCTCTATTGAGAAAAAGTATTGTTATAAGGACACACATACAATTTGTGTGTGGGAACAAGGCATATTTGAAGGTGGGGAAGGATAGAGAAGGAAACGTGCGCCAGATAAGGTGATTATGGACTTAACCATTTTTCATGGTTACGAGATATTTTTGGAGATAGCATGTGGAGCAAAAAATGGGATGAAGACATGCACGACATTAAAATGCTATTTTTGGACAAGGTTTTACTAAGCACCATGCATGAGTTTGGGATAATAATAGGATTACTTTTTCCAATATGAGATCTATTAGTAGCGCACTTGCATGTGTGCATATTATTATAAAGGTGAATATCTATTTTTAGCATGCGACCTATTTTGTGAAGTTCTTAGGTGGTGAAGGGAAATTCCTCACCACCATAATTATGTATTAGTCTATGTATTTAAAGAGAGACATCACAACACACAATTATTATAGATTGATGCTACTAGATCGATACATGCATAACTTATGACAATATTTTATTATGTAAAAATCTTGTATGTTCTAGACTATTAAATATAATGTAGTATATTGGATGGATAATGTATAAAGCATGACTATATTTGGTTCTTGTTTGATCAATCTAGTCATAGTTATTGTTTAATTCATGATTCCATAAGATCTAGATCTGGTTATGCACTATTGATTGGTTATGCTCTATGGAATGTTTGTTCTTTTTATGGTTCTGAATCTTCTCTATCCCTAACACGCTAATATCCTACACAAGAAACTCTAAAGACGGTCCTGGTACCTTTGCGTGCTTTGAGTGAGCACTCATTTCAAGCTAAGTGATGTGCCAGCGTGCCTGGGTTGTTCATGGTGGATTTTAGGTCAGATCATTGGTTCCATTCCCGAGACCTCTTTTTTAGTTGTTTCCAGGTTGGTTCATGATGAATACGTATGGGTTGACCCTAGAAAGTATTGAGGAGTGGATAAAAGATCTAGAAGAAGAGTACGCATAGAGGTTCAACATTGGATCTGAGTTTGACACACGTGCGTGGATGGAACAAAATCTATATGATTATTTTTATGAGAGCTTCTTTGCTATAATTATGGTATAACTATAGGAGTGGCTTGTTTCCTATGCATCTAAATAGAATTAGAGGTATCGCACACTTGTATGTACATAGGAAGAATTTCATTCCCTTTATGATGCCGATCTAATTTGCACATTTGATATGCGTACTTAATTTCCACTTATTCTTTACTAGAGGTAGCTTAGTTCCAATTTTTATTTGTATCCCGGGGAACTTAGTTGCAAGGCATTCCACTAGTGATCAAGATCTTGATGGTGACTCTGAACTTGGAAGAAAAATTGATAGCTAGATAAACCCCACTACACACGGGGAAGGAGCAGGTTTTATGAAAGATGGCATGGACCTAGGGGCGAGAAGGAAAAGAGAAGAAAAGCAACTTAAGCATAATGAGGCATGCAAAAGGGATATAGAGAAGCATTGGGATATTGCAAAGTAGATGGCGTTTAGGAGAGAGATGGCTCATGAAGGATTTGGAGCTCATGTAGAGGGTGTGGAGCTAGAGCATCTGGAACTCCCCCATTTGGGAAAGCATGACAAAAACCCTCCTTTTCCTCATAAGGGAACATGCTAGCAGAGATGACCTTAGCCACGGGTGTGCATCTGAATCTACCTAGAAATCTAGTGCATCCAATAGTTAGCAAGCTAAGTTGGGAAGTAGGGAAGTAGGATTGAGTCACATAGCAAGTACATCCATGACAGGAAAACATTTGTGTTTTTTTTTAGGTACTTTATTAGCGCATCATCAACACGAATTGAGAGCGTAAGAATTTTGACTCACTTCTATGAGTAGTACCACCACTCAGACTATAGGAGTTCAGTTTAGTACTACTGTTGGGACATAGGGAAGTACATCTTCCGATCTTATTTCAACTATATGTGGAGGATCCGGGTATAGGTGGCTCTAGTTTTGGTCGATCTGGTGGTTCTTGAGGTAGAGATAACACATGAGGTTATGGATCGTGTGGAAAGGTTCCGCACTAACCCCAAAATATCTACATGGAGATGTCTCTCCATCTTCTCAAGTATAGGGCATAAAAGATGTTGCTAAACACATACACATGTGTGCAATATCTTGTAGTGTGGAAAATGGATCACAACTTCTAAGTGTAAGGAAATTCAATTTGCAACTACATTACAGGGATGCACACATAAATTCTATAGGAATGTTGACCATTATCAAACTTGCGTAAATTATGCAGCATTAAAATATGCTTTCCTTAAAGAGTTCTATATCCCTGAATTTGAGTAGAAGAGTATAAGCGCACTTAAGGATCTTAAGTAGGGAACTACCGAGAGAGTGTTTTGGGAGTATGATGCCCATTTCAAAACACTTTTTTCTAATATTTCTTATGATATTCATGTAAGACAACATGCACAATGGTTCGTTGGAGGTCTGATCACACCTTTTAGAAGGGTGTTGTCACATAAGACATACATTGATCTGCATGAAGCACTTGAAGAGACTTTGCGTGTTGAGGCAATTGGAAGTATAGACACTGGAGTCAACCCATTCCTAGAAGCACAAATTACAGCTATGGAAAATTAGTTGGAATAACTATCAGAAAATTCAGCACATGAGATGTGCATTGGGATTTGGTGTACAGATTGTGAAGTGGAAGGGAACACTAAGGATAGTTGTCCCCACTTTTTAGTGTGTTCATTATTGATATACTATGAGATATGTCATTTTAAATATGACACCATCCACTACCCATTATTACAACATGCGATAAGGAGGAATGCATCTTGATATTGTAATATTTTACGGTCCATGACTCATGATATAGAAGATTGCAGGTTGATTGGTTAGATCCATGATGCTATAGATATTGGTGTGTGATAGACATGAGTATCAGATAACTCTAATGGTAAAGGTGAGAACCAAGATCGGGATCACAATCAAGCGTGCTATTATCGAATGAGGGGCACTAGGAAGGAGGACAAGATAGATCTTGAGGATACCATGGTAGATTTTATGGTCGAGGCCATGGTGGTGGATGTGTAAAGTTTCCTTGTGGGCGTGATTTACATGTGGATATTGATACCACTATAGGGGCAAATGTCCTCGGGATATTACTTTTTATTTTCTGGAAAGAGTCATAGCTATGAGGAATACTTGGCCCTATATGAACATCTTAACAAGTAACAAAAATATGAAAACAAGGGTGTAGGGATGGTTAAAATACATTACACCGTAGAAAATCATTGGATGTGAAAGTTGGCACCAAACCCGAGGTATTACCTATGAGGATTACTACACATCTTTGAAGTTGTGCATGCCATAGAAGTTTTGTAGTAGAATCCTACCATCACCAAGGAAGACATTTTGCATGCAAGGTAGGTCCTACGCACCAAAAGAAGGTTTATCGGGAGATCATGGAGGTACTCATAAATCATCAAGGAGAAATACAATGTTTAAAGGAGAAATCATGGAAGATGGAACATAAGAATGTAATCGAGCTTTGGTCTAGTTTGATATTGATGACTTGAAGAAGGTATGCAAAATGTTTCTCTAGGAGAATATCATTCCAATACTATGGAATTGGTTAAAGGAGACACTCCGCATGCAGGTATTTAGAATGGATTTCAAATCCTCCATGTAAATCTTTTCCCTCATAGATTAGATTACGACAAGGAGATCACTCTGAATTTGTTGTGGATGGATGGCTCTTAAGTAATATATTGATTGACATACACATAGAGGTAAATGTGCTTACTTTAGATGCATGGTTATAGATGGGGAGACCCCATTGCACCCATCTTCTCATTTACTATTCATGGCCAATCAAACAAAGGCCACACCCATCGGAGTTTTAAAAGATGCATCCATTACTATATAAGGGCCAAGTTCCATGGGGATTTTGAGGTTTTAGCACTTGTAGAAGAAGACAGTTTCCCATCTCTTCTTGGGTTCCCTGGTGCTACACAAATAATGTTTATATATTCAACGGTATATAATTTTTGAGAACAAGGAAGAGAGATTCCTTTATATAAATATTTTATTGAGAACATTTGAGGAAGAAAGAGTTTATTATTCCATTTAATAGATGGGGAAATATCTATTAGTGATACAAGTATTTCTTATATAATGATGGCACTTTGAGATGGTTGGGGAAGATCATTTGTGCAAAGAATCAAACCTCATTATTTATGTACATGCCATTAGGGACCCCAAAAGTACTCAAGCCATCTAAGGAAGGAATCCTCCAGCCCTACATTACCTCTTATTTGGAGGCACCAAGGAGGAATAGGAATAGGAATATACCTTGCGTGGGACAACAACGCGTATGGTGCACATAATGGAATGAATCCGTGTTGGTACCCAAATTGATTCTCCTCAGTCTTTGACAAGAAGCTTAGAGGCAAGTGTTATCCAAAATTCACCCTCAAGTAATTTTGATATTTCTTTAGTCCCGTGCAAAGAGATTGAGTCAAGGAAAAAAATTTCATGTTTCTAGGCTTTTTCTAACTCCCCGTCCAAGCACAAGTTATGAAAATGTAAGAAAAATGCAAAAACGTTTGGGCAGAAAAAAATCACGAAAAATGGCTAAGTCCTAGTCACATTTGGGACAAGTGGGACCAAAGGCGCGGTTCGGCCGAAATCAAACCTCATTATATAAGGAGGATAGGTATCAAAGAGAAAATTGGCTAATTACACTTTGGGACAAGCGGGACAAAAAGACCCTACATTAAATGAGCAAGGCACCAAGGAGGAAATGAGAACTTTTGTCTCGTGAACAATTGGGACAAAAGACCGGCCGAAGCCGGGTGAATTTGTCTCGAGTGGGACATAAGAATAAATATGGACATTTGGGACAAATGGGCGCGATATAAATCAGCACAAGGAGCACCTTTGTGCCCAATGGGACAAAGGGACGCCATGAAAAGCAAAATGGCAGAAAAGTCAACGTTTGGTCCGGAAACTTCAAACGGCCATAACTTTTGACTCCGAGCTCCGATTTTCATAAAATTGGACTTTCTGGAACGAGCATGACGTCCTCTACGCCACAAAAACTGGATTTCTTAATTTTAATGAGGGTAGATATATATTAAAAGAAACATATTCGGCTCCAGGAATGAATCCCGTTAAATGACAAGAAACACCGCTGTGCCCAAAATGGTACCCAAATTTTTTGCATTCTCCCTCGAAATCACACAAAATTGGTACCGTTGGAATCGAAGCATCAAGAAATTCCAGATTTGACAGATCAAGAAATTGTTTGGGTTTTTAAGAAAACGTGGCCGGGTTCGTAGTGTTTTATTTGGTAGGAGTGCAATTAAGAGGCATGGTCATCATTCCTTCTCTGATGGGACAGTATGGGGAGCCTTTTGCAAGTAATGTTTACCCATTCCACTCAATTTAATGCCTCTTACAGGGGAAAGGACAGATTTCAGGATTTCCATTTTCCCTTCTCTTTTCCTTCTCATTTTTTCTATAAATTGGAGTGTCGGGCTCATTGTAGGGAGAGTTTTGGGTACAAAGCTCATCAAATGTGGAAGCTGGTGTGTTGCAGCCCTGGGTACTCCTTGCATGGTGATCAGGCCCTTATCTCAAAAGGAAGCATTTGTGGATGTATCTTCCCCTGTTTGTGTTTTCTCATTCTTCTTGCCCCTTTAATCTTATATATTGGTCTATTTATTATGTTCTTGCAGGAACTCATTATCATTGTGTGTGCTTGGAATATTCCTTTGGGATCATGGTGAACGGGTGCAGCCTCTGTATTTCACACATTTGGACCACATCCTCCTTTTCTAGTGTATCACCGCTTTAGTGTAGGCTTTCATTTCATGTATTTTCTCTCCGGAGAATTTTAGATTAGAGATGTCCTTCCTTGTGAGATTGTTATTAAGCAAGACCTTTCTCTAGAGGTCTATCTCAAGAAAGTCCCACAACTAGATAGTACCCATGTTATCCAATCACACCTTGACAAATGCCTATGTTGTGATTCGGTGATAACAAAGCAAGAAGATGACATAGTGTGTCATTTTGAAGCCGGGGAAGAAATGCGACTTGTCTTTATCACTCGATGTGGAGAAATGGGTAACACCTGGAGATCTATCCTCACTTTTATGGTTGTTCCTTTCAACCGGGGTGAGAGGACCCTTTTGTATCCTACTATTTGTGTAGGAGATTGAGATGTCCTTCCTTGTGAAGTTATTAAGAAGACCTTGAAGAAAATATGATCATTACAAATAATGGAGATATTTTACCTGAGCAAGGTTCGAGCTAATGAAGAAAATGAAAACTTGATGGCTTCTACATGTTTCGGTAATATAAATTATGCCTCTGTACACACACAAGACAAACACGTGTAGTATGGGTAAGATTAGTTGTTTTTAAACGAACTTTTGGTGGGAGGTGAGGTAGAATGAACTTGATTCGCGTCTTTGAGATATTTCACAAAAATGGAAATCTTGATAAACATAATGCTTGAATAGTTAGAATGTTCCTTTAACAAGAATGTGTGCTTCAATGGAGGCCCATATCAACACATTCACATAAACTTTAAGAATCCAAAATGAAGGCTCAAATTGAAAAACTTAATTAAACATTATCAACCTATGTTTTATCACGCCTAAGATACCCTCAAAGGATAAAAAACAATCTTATAATCATGCTAGGAGTAAATTGATTTTAAATTTGTTTATTTCACTATCAAATGAAATCTCTTCTAATAAATGAAATTGCAAATGCCACAAAACTATCACAAACATAAGATCTTATGTGATTCATAAAGATTTCAATGTAAGATTGAAATAGGAACAAGAAAAACCATTTACAGACATTCATAAATGAAGTAGACACAATTTTTCCCAAAATAAATACAAATTAACTAAAATTTGATTAAATTCATCAACGGGGAAAGTTTCTAGAACAATCTCAGAGCTCGTCAATGGTTGTACACTTGCAACCACCTTGACATGATCAAATTTAACACAAAATAACTAAATATGTTTCTCAAACGGTTTCTTGAAAAGATGGGCTCTGTCAAAATTTTCTCTTAGAAATTATATCCCAACCTCTAACACTCCAAAAATTTGTATGAAAAATTCATGTAATTTATAAAAAAATTAGAACAGAGTTTTCCTCCCAAAAAAAGAAACATTCAAAGTACCTATTCCTTATTACGATTTCAATCATAATTCCCATAATATGATTTGTAAAAAATATTTTCAAGTCCTCAGATGGAAAATATCTTCAAATATTTCTAGAATTCAATTCTTTCATCTGGTAGATCACTCTTCATCTTATGTGCCAGCTACTTTCTCCTCTAATCTGGTTCTTTTCATGCCAAGGAAGGAAAGATTGGAAAATTAGATCGAACCTAATAGATAGATCACATCTTAATGGTAACAGATTTTTTCAGATCTTCCCCACCAAATTTAGATATAAAATTAATTATCCTCTCTATTTGGCATGTAGGAGACATCAAGAAGTCATGAAAATGCACATCTCTAGAAGCTTTGGAGTAAAAATGGTGGAATATTAGATATAGGTGCATATTTGTTGATTTCCTTTTTGAATTTGGATTGTCCACATGGGAGATCTGAGTTAAAATGGGCCTAGGGGTTCCTTCTTACATTTTACAACTTTTTGAAAAATGTAAAATTTCTCGTTTTGTTCCACCCTTCCGCCTTTGAAAAATGGGCCTCACACGTGTCCCAATGTGGGTCCCACTTTGAAACGCATTTCCTTTTTACACTTTAACCCCTTTTTTCACATAAGGAAATTTTTCCAAATTTCCCCTAGAAATCCACACCTCCACCGTTGACTTTCAAAGAAAATTTTGACTATCCTCCGTCAGGCTTATGGGTCATTTTGATGATTTTAACCTTTTTTACAATAAGAGGCAAAAAATCCAAGTTGCCTCCAAAGGCCCACTTCCCCACATTTTCAATTTTAAAATAGGCATGCGTCTCAATGGCACATCTTGAGATGGTCCCCAAAAGTAGAGACCTTGAATGAGTGCGGGCTCACCACATGTCCTAGCCAGGTAGAATTTGTTAAAATTTGAAGGCTTAGTGGAAGGCGTCATGTGTTCAATGTTTGAGACAATCTCCTTTAGCCGTTGAAAAGTCTGAGCAAAATACAAAGTGAGTGGAATCCTCCAAGTGTCCTCCTAGTGCTTCATCAAAATAAAACTTAGGGGCCTATCCCCAAACATGCACGTTCCCTCCACGTGTCCAAGGCCTTAGAAAATTGTTTTGAAAATTTTAAGTATAAAGCGGAGCCAGAGGAAGCCTCCACCTATCCCCTTGTCGCAATTATTAAGGTGGGACCCTGAGGCGGATCCTCAAATGAGCACCATCCCACCACGTGTCCCTCTCCCATTAAAAACTATACTTGGTTGCATGAAAAATTTGTGTAAGTCTAGGAAAAGTAGCGAGAATCTTGCACGTGTCCTCCTGCAACTTCATTCATGGCCGAACAAAAAGGTGAATTTTCAAATGAGCTTCGTTCCTCCACGTGGACTGGTTTTGGGTTGAGGAGAGTCACAAAAATTTAGAGTGCCCCACCGATCCACATCAAACCAAAGAGGGATAGATTTTTACACCGATGCATAGATGTAAATTTGAAAAGGAAAACATGGCCATCAAACCATAAAAAAACAACCATTTGAGCCCAGATATGAAATTTTCTTCAAGGACAAAGATATTTAAAATGTTCCATGGTTCAAACATAATCCTCCAAGCTACATCTATTCATGTTTCTTTAGGTATTTGGGACAAAAATGACAAGGACAGATAATTCTAACTGTGGAAAACCGAAAGAAAGGAACAATCGATTTTTATGCCCAATTCTCGATTCCTTGGATGGACAAAGAAACGAAAAACAAATTATGGATCTTTAAGTGATCCTCAATCGAAAAAGGGATTGATCATGGCAACCAAATCAAGGACAAGTTCTTTTCAATCACAACATGGGGAGATAAAAACGTGATAGAGGCCACAAAATGAGGGATTCTAATGGAAAATGGGGTGAGACTAATTTGAGCACCAACATCGGCTCTGACTTAGGGATGGGCACTCCCTGTGAGTGCCACAAGAACCAAATAATAGACTAAGTGCCAAAAAAATCCATTTGGAAAAGGTGTCGACTTGTAGAAAAAAACCAGAACCATCTCCAAAAAAAAAAACCGAGAAACCAAAGAAAACCAGTCACGAAGGACCGTAATGATAAAAACACAAAATAGAAAAGCAACCAACAAACTATACACCTTTACAAAATGATGTTCACCTTGATTCTAGGGAATCAATCAAGGAAGTTTTTAAAATTCTTTCCATTAGTAGAAAATTCAAGCAATTCCCCATCCAAGTATTTCAAGAAGAAGGTATGTTCACCAATTTGAATGTCAATGGACTAAGGGCCCATCCATAATGCATCACATTTATTGTGCTTTCTCTTATCTTCATGCTTGTTATCCCATAGTATCACAAGATCTCCAACATTGAAAGCTCTTGGAGTGACCTTCTTGTCAAATAATGTCTTCAATTTTTTCTTTGAATTTTACATGCCTTTGGTGGGATGCCCTCCTTTCTTCATCAAGTTCAACAATTTGGTTAATGCGAGCATCATATGGACTAACTTCTTGATCTTCCAGTTGTTGAATGAACTGATATGAGGATAATTGCATATGCAGGGGTAGCAGGGCCTGAGTTCCATACACCAACTCAAATGGATTTTTTCCAGTGGATTTTTAATAGTAATTCAATCAACCCAAATAGTAAACATCAACTTCTCACCCCATTTCCTTTTGTTCAGCTCCAAGGTTCTTCTAATAATCTTCAGCAAGTTTTTATTATTGGACTCAGCTTGTGCATTTTCTTGGGGATTGTAGTTAGAAGCATGTGTCAAATTAATCACATACTCCTTGCACATTTTCACCAAAGGTTCAGATCGAATCATGGCATTGTCAAACAACAATTTTAATCGGCACTCCAAACCTATAGATGATATGGTTCAAAGATGAATTCCATGACAATTTGGTGTGTTGCTCTCTTGGTAGGGATTTCCTCCACTGACTTAGTAAAGTAATCATTGGCTATAAGAATCAACTTTTGGGCAACACTTGAAGGGTCTAAAATCTCACCAATGAAATCCATTCCCCATTGCTTGAACAGGGCTTCAATAGATTCATGTTGTAAAGGCGGGGATCCCGAAGCTTTCGGTCTTCCGAGAGAAACATTGAAACTCTCACATCTTCTAACCAACAGAGTTGTATCCTTGAAGAGAGTTGGCCACCAATAGCCAGCCCTCAAGATCTTGTGTGTTGTGACTCTTCCAACAAAATTCCCCCCACAAACTCATCCATGGAGATTAGCAATTATCTTGGGGGCTTCATCTTCAATAATGCACCTTAAGAGAACTCCCTCAAGGATCTTCCAAGCTAACCCAAAATCAGTAATGACATATTTCTGGGAAGCCAACTTAAGATCTCTTTTCTGGTTCTTACTCAAATACTCAGGGCAGTATAGATGTCTGAGATAAAAAAATTACATCTTTGTACCATTTAGAACTCATCAAATTTTCAAAGACATCCACCCTTCCTTCTTCTACTTCATTTACCTCAATAGTTTGTAAGTTTCTCTTCTCCATAAGCTTAGATAAGCCCAAACCTCTCACCAACTTCGTGGTTTGGATATCGATGTCATATTCTTGCAACTTGTTGACCCATCTACATATTTTTCGTGATACCTCCATCTCTCGATAAGATGTATTTCACCATGGTGTGAGGAACATAAGAAACAACTTTAGAGCTCAAAATATAAGGTCTAAAACCTTTGTTGCTTTTACCAAGGTAAATTCTTTTTCTCCATAATGGTGTATTTCAACTTAGCCCCTGTAATGCCTTACTAAAAATTTATTTGGCCTCTCGGCCTCTTAATCATCCTTCTATAACAAGACAGATGCAACAATGTTCTCTCAAGCAAAAGAAAACCTTTGAAAACACTTCTTATAGTCTAGATCTGCTAAAATAGGGGCATGCTTTAATGCTTCCATGATCCCATTGAAATATTGAATGGTGGTCTCTTCCCATTTTATAACTTGGTCCTTCTTTAGCATGTAAGTACTTGGAATGGTCAACTCAACAAACTTTGATATGAATCTTTTAATAAAGTTTATTTTCCCAAAGAAGGATTGAATTCCTTTCTTGGTTCTTGGAATTGTGACCTTGCTGATGCCCTCTACCCTTTCTGGATCTATCATTACCCCCTCTTTTGATATAATGTGACCAAGAAAATTTTCCTTTTTCACTCCAAAATGACACTTCTTTGGATTGAGTGAAATGCCATACTCTCTACACCTTATCAACATTTTTCCAAGTGCTGCAAGTGATCACATCTCTTTTTGGAAAACACAGTCACATCAACTTGGTAAACAACAATAAAATTATTAATGTAACAAAAAAAAACAACATCCATTTCTCTTTGAAAGGTTGCTCCAGCATTCATCACACAAAAGGGTATTCTAACATATACATAAGTACCCCAAGGAGTGGTAAAGGCTATCTTAATTATTTTTGATTCCTTCACAACAACTTGATTATAGCCAAAAAAACCATCCAAGGTAGAAAGCAACTCGAACCAGTCACTAATTACAACATTTTCTCCATGTTTTGTAAAGAATAATTATCCTTCATTAATGATTTGTTCATATTTCTAAAATCCATGCACAACCTGATATCATCATTATTTTTTCTAATTGGTACTAGGTTTGCAACCCAAGAAGAATACCTTGTGGGCTGAATAATCCCTCCATCCCTCAGTTTCTTCAGTTCTTCTTGAATTTTAAGAGATAGGAGTGGATTGATCGGCCTCTATTTCTGCCTGAATGGTTTTGCATTAGATTCTAAAGGAATTTCATGCTGAAAGAAATCCTCTCTGTATGCCTTCAATTCAAAATAAGACCAAGCTAGGAAATCTTGATATTTTTTCAACAATTGGACATAGGATTGTTTTTCCACCTTACTGAGATTTCTTCCCAACAAGATCTTCCTTGGTTTCTCCTTTGTAGCAAGGTCATTCTCCTCAACATCCCTTAAAGCTGCTATATATCTATTAATAATTCAATCAACATTATCAAAGTTTGATTCAAGAGCAACCAGCCATGTAGGAATGGTATTAGTTTTCAGTTGGATGATACCTTTTCCAAAGAAGGTTTCTTTACCCTTTGCTGCACACACCATTGGCTCCCAATCAATACATTGATCAAAAAAACTCCCCTTTGTTTTGTAGAAATATTCGACTGAGCATCATCATAAAAAATTTGCCAATGTTTAATGTTGTTAGGGACAAATGACCTTGTTAACACCTCAACATCATATTCACAATATGGGAAATTACACAATTATCAAACCGAGATCCCAATACTATAAGTTTATCTACCAAATCATTGAATTTTCTATCATGATGCATAATATTAAATGAATCAAACATCTCAATAAGATCCCAAATTGCATGATTGTATTGTTTTATTCGCTTATTTTAAGTAACATAAAATTTTCTTACTTGTAAGACAATTAGTTCTGAATCTCGTTGACAATGATGTCTTGAACACCATATTTTCAAGAAATTCTCAAACCTAATAATAGTTCTTCATATTTAGCAATTTTGTTAGTACACTCAAAGTTGAGTTTGAAAGAAAAAATAAATTCTTCTGGCGTGGAGAAATCAGAACAAAACTAGCACCATTTCCAAAATTGAAACAAGCTCCATCAAATAGTAAAGTCCAAGGAGAGCTTGCTTGTTTAAGACACTTGCACTCTTCAATTCTGTTCTCTTTCCCATCAACAAATCTAACAAAGTTATCAGCATCAACACTTGTGTACAACAATTCATAAGATGCATTTTTTGTATCTTCAATGAGGTGCAACATCTTCTTTTCTCCATACAACCTGCAAGGCTTCCCTCAACTAAGATGGTGCCATAGGAAATATCCATTTGAACACTCCCACCAACACTTGCAGCCCATTTTATAGACAACAACATACCCCACTTGGCAAGGCAATCAACAATAACAACATCAAGTTTCAAGTTCTTACCCAGATAAGCTGCAAGTTGTACCACCAAACCTTTCACACATCACACCATTGTAACTTCTCTAGAATCAATGGTAGTGCACTTCCCATATGTTGTTGTTACTTTGATATCCATCTCATTCATGACTTCCAGAGGCATAACATTGCATGATGCCCCTGAATCAAAGATACATTTTTGTAGCAATCTGCCCTTAGTGATCAGAGTAGTGAAGAATGAATCTACATTTAGTTGAGACTCCACCAAGGATGTCCCCAAATAAACATCAGGTGGTTCACCTAGTTCTTCTAATGCTAGTGGTCTTTCTAACTCTTCAATGATTGGAGGATTCTCCATAATGTTTACATTTCTTCCTAGGAAGTCTTCTCATCTTTCAGCCCCAAATACTCAAAGGTAATTTTCTTGTGCTCACGAATCCTAAGCAACTCAAAAATTGGAACATAAATATTGATTTGACATAAGACTTGGGCAATATCATAAGGAAGATACTTTGGCAAGGTAGAGTTGGAAGGGAGATTGAAAAAATCCTCGAGATGGAAAAAGATTTTTATAGTTTGGGCATGAGGAGTATGAATTTTGTTTGGGACAACAAGGCCTTTGGTAGATGCATATTTATTAGGATCTTCTTTAGGAATATTTGAAAACAATGGAGTTTTTGGCTTGGCCTAAGGTCATTCCCTTTTGAAAACTTGACTTCTTTTGTTATACTCCTTTTCTTGGGCAACAACAATGTTCATCAACAACTTCCTATCATCCTCGGATGAGATTACGCCACCATACTTCCTTATCATTAAATCTCTTAAGTATTAGAAGTCATTATTAGTTATTTCAAAATCTTGTATAGTATCCATTTCTAAAGTATGAGAGGAAGGAAGAATAGGTACCCAATGGATGCAATCCCAAAAACTTGCAGCAATTCGAGCACTTATCACTTCAATTGAAGTTGCTCCTTGTTGTGAGCTTGTGGAGCAACCCATCATGTAAACATCATCATCATTATCATCATTAGTTTCTTCTTCTATTTGTTGATCTACTTCACATGGAGCATGGGGCATGAAACATCTGTCACACCAATCAATTACATATGTTTCTTCAACAACAACAACTCTGGCAGCCAAAGGATCAAGCACCATTATGTTTTCCCTAGCTCTGGGGCTGTTTATTTCCAAATCCAATAGGTCCCTTGCCTCTGTCATCAGATCTCTGATCATTTCTATGATGATTTGTAAATCTTTCTTGGCCTTGTTGCTTATGCTGACCTTGTGAACTCTGCCCAATTCCTTTCTCTACAGGCTAATTTGTATGAGATTTCTTTGACAGCCCCTACCAAAGTTTTCACAACTTCCTCCAAATTAGCAGCCTTACTTTCTTAAGGTTTTTCTAGGTTAACCAATTTCACACCCTTCTTCTTAGGAGGTTTTCCAATTGCTTTAATGTTGTTCTCAATTTGCAAATCCATGGTGAAGGCCTACATCAAATTGGTAGGGTTTTGTCCCTCAAGTAATAAGCAACTTTATCATCAAATGCATCTAAATACTTTACTAGACATGACTCATCACATGGACTCAAATTAATAGGTAATCTCCTCAAGGTCTTGTTAAATCTTGTGTTGAAATCATGCACTGATTCATTAGGATTCTTCTTGATGTTTTCAAACTTTGATAAAAGAAACCTAGGGTTTGTTTTATCACCATACTGCAATCTAAATGCATTATTCATCTCCATCCAAGAATCAATGGAATTATCTGGAAAAGATTTATACCAGTCCCTTTCATCTTCTTCCAAAGTATGGATAAATAATTTAATATATACATCTTCAAATTCAATCTCAAAGTCTTCCATCATGTTGATAAAAATCTTTAAATGTTGATCACTAGTTATAGCATTATTTCCTTAGAACTTTGGTAGTCTATTTCTTACATCTTGGGGAACTGCATTTGGATAACCAGTCATCCCTCTAAAATTTATAAGACCAAAGTTATTTAGAACAAATGGAGGTCTCGTGGGGTTGGGCCATGTTGTTTCGAGGAGGTGACCTTGGAGGAGAATTAAACGATACGGATCAAGGGGTCTTTAAAGCACAGGAGTATAAATTTCAAAATGGATATCCCCTAAAGGATTTGTTTCTTGGAAAACCCTATAAAATTTGGAAAAGATAGGGGCAGAATGAGAAGAAAACTTTTCAAATTCAAATGAAGGCCACTCTCTAGATGGAGAATTCAATTCCACAAAAATACTACCTGATTCAGAAGCACTTGAATGGAAATCTTCAATGATTAGCTAATCAATTTCATGAATGGAGATCTCTTTTCTTGACTGCTGACCTCCAAAAAATCTCCAGGTTCTTCTTCGTTTTGAATTTTTTTACCTAGTTCTGGAAATAATGTCCTAACAGGATCCTTATCGAATAATATCTTCTTCCTTCTAGCTTTGCTAAGATTAGTAATAAATCTCACTTGATAGAGGCTAAGACAACTGTATTTATCAAATTTTAGATCAACATGGAGTCGTAATAAAGGATTTCCACCTTATTTCTGTAAATTCACTAAAAATATGATCTCATCAAATGTCTTTCAACACTAGAAACTCAAAATGGAATGATCTAACCTTCCTTTACCCAGATTTATCAATGAAACCTAGTGTAATAACTATAGAAACTAAAAAAATTACACACAACACTTGTAAATTTGAACACTTCTTATAGGCTTGAACACAGGATGATGTTGAAACAATGTACTAGCACTTAGAGCATATAAGAAATGTTTACTAGGGTCTGAATATGAAGTGCAAGAACATTTTCCCAGCAACGGTGCCACTAGTGTGTTGGTACCTAAATTGATTCTCCTCGGAAGGTGAGAAACATCACAAATTTTACAGGGATGCTTAGAGACAAGTAGATCATGTAGTGTGTCATTTTTTAGCCGGGGAAGAAATGCAGCTTTCTCTTTATCACTCAAATGTGGAGAAATGGGTAGCACCCTCAAGAGGATTTCATCTATCCATACTACTTTATGGTTGTGCCTTTCAACCAAGGTGAGAAGACCCTTTTGTAGCCTACTATTTGTGGAGGAGATGGATATGTCCTTCCTTGTGAAGTTATTAAGAACACCTTGAAGAAAATATAATCAATACAATAAAGCATAAGTCTCACGAGTTATCACTCTAGAAAATGGAGACATTTTCTAAGCAAGGTTTAGCCTACTAAAAACAATGAAAACCTAATTGTTTTTGCATGTTTCAATAATAGGAATTATGCCTCTTACAAAAAACAGGACAAATAGGGTTAGTATGGGTAATATTGGTTGTTTTTAAATAAATCTTTGGTGGAAGGTGAGGTAGAATGAACTTGATTCCCCAGATATTTGAGATCTTTCACAAAAATAGAAGGCTTGATCAATAGAATGGTTCATAACAGCTAGAATGTTCCTTTAATTAGAAGGTGTGATTCAATGGAGGCCCATATCAACACCTTTTCACACAAAATTTAAGAATCCAAAATGAAGGCTCAAATTGAAAAACTTAATTAAACATTATCAACCTATTTTTTATCCCGCCTAAAATACCCTCAAAGGCTAACAAACAATATTATAATCATGCTAGGAGTAAAGTGATTTTGAATTTATTTATTTCACTATCAAATGAAATACTTATGATAAATGAAATTGCAAATGCCACCAAACTATCACAAGAATAAGATCTTGTGTGATTCACAAAGATTTCAATCTAAGATTGCAATTGGAACAAGAAAAACCATTTGCGAGACACTTAGAAATAAACCGCACACAATTTTTCCCAAAATCAACACAGATTAACTAAAATTTGATTAAATTCATTAGCAGGGGAAAGTTTCTAGAACAATCTTAGAGCTCGTCAATGGCAGTACACTTGCAACCACCTTGTCATGATTGAATTTAACACAAAAGAACTAAATCGGTTTCTCGACGGTTTCTCAAAAAGATGGGATCTATCAAAGTTTTCTCTTAGAAATTAGATCTTGACCTCTAACACTCCAACCATTTGCATGAAAAATTCATGCAATTTATAATATTTTTCTACAAATGTGAGTTTCCCCCAAAAACAAGAAACATTCAAAGCACCTATTACTTGTTACAATTTCGATCGTGATTTCCAATTTAGATTTATAAAAAGGTTATCGTGGTTCTCGGAGGGCAAAATCTCCTCAAATATTTCTAGCATTCAATTCGTTCATCTGGTAGACATCTCTTCATCTCATGCGCTAACTACTTCCTCCTCCTCTATCTGTCAAATCTAGTTTTTTTCGTACAAGGAAGGAAAGATTGGAAAATCGATGGAACCCAATAGTCGATCACATCTTAATGGTAAGAGAAAATTTCAGATTTTCCCCACAAAATTTAGATATCAAATTAATTCTCCTCTCTGGTTGGCATGTAGGAGACATCAAGAAGTCATGAAAATGCACATCTTTAGGAGCTTTGGAGTAAAAATGGTGGAATATTAGATACGGGTGCATAGTTTTGTTGATTTCCCTTTTGAATTTGGACCATCCACATGGGAGATCTAAGTTAAAATAGGCCTAGGGGTTCCTTTTTACCTTTTACAACTTTTTGAAAAATGTAAAATTTCTCATTTTGCTCTGCCCCTCTACCTTTGAAAAATGGGCCTGACACGTGTCCCAATGTGGGTCCCAGTAGCAGAAACGTGCTTCCTTTTTACACTTTAACCCCTTTTTTCACAAAAGGAAAATTTTCCAAATTTCCCTAGAAGTCCGCACCTCCACCATTGACTTTCAAAGAAAATTTTGACCATCCTTTGTCAAGCTTGCGGGTCATTTTGATGATTTTAACCTTTTTGGCAACAAGAGGCAAAAAATCCAAGTTACCTCCGATGCACTGCATCCCCGCCTTTTGAATTTTCAAACAGCCATGCATCTCAATGGTGCATCTTGAGATGGTCCCCAAAAGTAGAGACCTGAATGAAAGCGGGCTCACCACGTGTCCTATCCCCAACAGAATTTTTTAAAATTTGAAGGATCAACTGGAAGGCGCCATGTGTTCGGTGGTCCGAGTCAATCTCCTTTGGCCGTTAAAAAGTCTGAGCAAAGAGAGAGTGAGCGAAGCCTCAAATTTTCCTTTTGGTGCTTCTTCAAAATAAAAATTAGGGGCCTGTCCCCAAAGATGTGTGGTCCCTCCACATGTACCAGAGCCTCAAAAAATTATTTTGAAATGTTTAAGTATAAAGCGAGTCGGTGGAAGCCTCCACCGTCCCACTGTTGCAATTGTTAAGGTGGGACCCCGAGAGGCAGATCCTCAAATGAGTGTCGACCACCACATGTCTCTTTCCCACAAAAAACTATACTAGCTACATGAAAATTTTGTCTAATTCTGTAAAAGCAGCGAATCTCGTATGGGTCCTCCCAGCGTAACTTCAAAGCCGAACCAAAAGGTGAATTTTCAAACAAGTGTTGTTCCTCCACGTGGATAGGTTCTGGTTGAGGTGAATTTTTAGAGTGCCCCACTAATCCACATCCAACCAAAATGGGACATATTTCCACTAATGAAGAGATGTAAATTTGACCGAGAAAACATGCCCGTCAAACCATAAAAATGTAGAAAAACAACCGTTTAAGCCCGGATATGAAACTTTCTTTAAGGAGAGTGAAATTAGAAATGTTACAGGGTTCAAACATAATCCTCTGAGTTACATCTATTCATGTTTCTTCATGTATTTGGGATAAAAATGACAAGGACAACAATTCCCAACTACGAAAAATGGAAAGAAAGGAACAACCCGAGTCTTACACCCAATTCTCGAGATTCCTTCAGATGGACAGAGAAATGAAAAACCAATTCTGGATATTTAAGTGATCCTCAACCTAGGAGGGGACCGATCACGACAACCAAATGGAGGAAAGGGTCTTTTCAAGCACAAAATAGGGAGATAAAAAGGTAATAGAGGCCAAAAATGAGGGATTCTAATGGCGAATGGGGCGACACTAATTTGAGCACCAATACTAGAAACGCTCCCACAAGTCATTTTTTAGGAGCTAGGCAACCTACTCAAATCTACACATATTATGTTAATCAACCTTTGTTCATGACATGACGCTCACCAAAGTGTGAGAGGCTCTAGACAGATGGGTAGGTAGATTTACCGCCTTCGTTATGGGTGCACAAATCATATTCCACTTTACAAGGATGTGCACATGCTTAGTATGTATATGTGGAGCTACATAGAGAAACTGGAAATTGGTAGGATTTGATTGCAGGAATGGTCCAAACATTTGACTACTTCTCTACTAAACCTCCATTGGAAGAGGCATTAAGGGTCATAAATCTCTTAACTATGGGAGACAGTGCAAAGGTAGAAGAACTCATTCAAGATTTATTTGGTGAGATAGACTCAAGAGCACACTTTGATGAAGAAGAAAATAAAAACCACACTAGCACACATACAATAAAAGTATTAGATAGTATTGTGGTGAGACCGCTTGTGTTGAGAAAGATAAAGTAAATATTGTCTACATAGTGGATGATGAGGAATTAGAAGAATTGGGTATAGATAATTCAATTTGTATGTGAAAGGTATTAGATAGTATTGATAAAAATGTGCACGCCTATCATGAACCTATGAAGACCAAGAAAGTAAACATTGGCATGGATGTTGAGCCTAAGGAGGAAACAATTGGGGATTATTGGACTGATTCTAAAGTGGAAAAAATCATTGAGTTACTACGTGATTTTCAAGACTTATTTCCTAGAGGCTACCATGAATTAAAAGGTGTGCATTAATCATTGGGAAAGATGAATATTAATCATAATGAAGGTATCCTCTTCGTCATGAAAAGACCCTACAAAATGAACCCTAAGCTACATGTAAAAGTTAAGGAAGAAATTGACAAGATGTTGAAATATGGCATCATTAAGCCCCTAGAAGGATCAGAGTGGGTTAGCCTCATGGTCATTAGTATAAAGAAAGATGGATGGACTAGGATTTGTGTCAATGATACAAGGAACTAAATGTTGCATGTTTGATTGATCCCTTTCCTACACCTTTCACAGAGGAGATATTAGAAGGTGTTACAGGGCATGAAATCTATTCTTTTAAAGATGGGTTCTCTGGGTATCATCAAGTTAGGATTGCATAGGAGGACCAAGAGAAAATGACTTTCACTACTGAATGGGAAATTTTTATATATATTGTGATGCCTTTTGGTCTTAAAAACGTGCTTGCTGTATTTATGCACATAGTTTTTCAAGCATTCCTTGATTTTATTTATAACTTCTTACATGTTTACTTGGATGATTGGATAGTGTATGGACTTGTTAAGGATCATTGTGAAAATTTGTGATTAATGTTTGAAAGATGTAGACAATTAATTATCTCTTTAAACATCAAGAATTTCATGTTTGATACACCTTTTGGCACTTTTTTAGGGACCATCATTTGCAAGGAAGGTTTGTTAGTGGATCCAACTAACGTTGTATTTATTGTAGTCCTAGAAGAGCCTACCAGTCAAAGTGAGGTGTGTAAATTCTTGGGTCACACTAGGTATTATAAGAAATGTATCAAAAGATATGTTAGGATTGACATACCCTTGGAAGAGTTACTAAATCGAAAATGGAAATTCTATTGCGGAGAAGTACCTCAAAAGTACGCATTTGAATCATTGAAGGAGAGACTTACTACAATGCCTATTTTGTGTTTTCCTTCATGGAACCAACTATTTCATGTACATGTGGACACCTTTGGCATGACCATTGGCATGGTGTTAGCTCATCTTGGAGAAGGAATTATAGATCATCCTATTTGTTTTTCTAGTAGAAAGTTGGCTTTGCTGCAGTAGAATTATATAACTACTTAGTGAAAAGCCTTGTCATTCAATGAATTTACACACTTTGCTTAAATTCAAACAATACCTACTAGCAACACCATTTATATTTTATACCAATCAAATCATATTGAAATACTTGGTAAACAAAGCTTGTTTTACAGGGGCACTTATGTCGATGGGTGCTCTTATTCCAAGAATATGATTTCACAAATTGTGGTAAAACAAGGTAAAATAAATTCTAGCCAAGTCCATTTATCAATAATTCGAGTCAAAAGAGGACATGCACAAAAATCAAGATACAATGCCATATGCCCAATTGTACATGTTACAATGTGTGCCTTCATAATTGGAGGATGTTTTTTTCATTTTATGTATAAGTATGGTACCATAAGGAATGAAATCCTCGAGAGAATAAAAATCTTGAAATTCATGCGATACCTTTGATGTTGATCACTGGTGACCTATACAAGATAGGTTGAGATGAATTATTATGTCTGTGTGTAATAGAGCACGAGTACAAGATATCACAGAAGAGGATCATCATGGTATTGTAGGTGGGCACTATGCAGGTGACACCACTTACTACATTATGGTTGGATACCCTTTACAAATATTATAAAGCATATTGAAGGCGTGTGATCACTGTTAGTGCCTTGGTAAATCTAGGAAAAGACATGAAATGCCTTTAGTGCCTATTCCTAGCGAAGAGCCATTTGAGAAATGGGTTCTTGAATTTGTGAGTCCTATTTCACCATCCACACGTAGAAATGGATTGCGCTACATCATCACTTACAGATTATCTTACAAGTTGGGAAAAAGTTGCACCTACCAAGTATTGTACAATAGCTACATCAGCTAGGTTCTTATGGGAAAATTTTATTACATGGTATGGATGCCCACTAAGTTTGACAAGTGATACGAGTATACATTTTTGAATGAGACAATCAGGATACTATTGGATGAATTTATTATTGCGCATCACAATACTACACATTATCATCCTTAGGAAAATGGGATCTGCTAAGGCCTTCAACAATTTTTTTAGCAGACATTGACAAAAAGTTGTGATGTTGGAAAGAAACATTGCGATGATAAATTTTATTTCATGTTTTACACATATAGAACAAAATATAAAAGGTTGAACAAGGTCACAACATTTCAGTTTGTGTTTGGCGTAGAAGTAGTATTTCTATGTAATTCTTGTTACCTTGTTTGTGTATTGCACGCACCGTATGTCTAGACAATGAGAAAGCATTAGAAAAAGAATTAATAAATTGATGTAGTTGGATTAGAGGCGTGACATAGCTTGTTGGAGTTAAAAGAAGGAAAATGCCAAGTAGAAGGCATGGCACTATAGGCACATCAGGGACAAAAATCTTGAGATTGGACAGATGGTGCTTCTTTATGATTCTAAGTTTTTGCGTCATCCATGGAAGCTTAACATGCATATGTTAGGACCGTATGTTATAACTCATATACTTGAATCAGTGCTTTCTAGTTAGAGATGCTTGATGGAATACAATTGCCTAGTTAATTCAATGGGAGTAGACTAAAGTCCTACTATAAATAAGTCTTCTTGGTGTTTGTAATAAGGCATTATTACCATTTAGAATAGGTTTCCCTTTTGTATTTCCTTTAATGTATATATTTTTCATCACTATTCTTTTTCAATTTAGTTTGGTGCTTTTTGTAATAAGCGCATTTACACGTTGGAAGATAATTACCATCTACAGTATTTCCATGCATAGAGGACTACAAATACCATTAGTGTGGGGTGGTTATGCACAACTGGGTACACATGAGAACAAAAATATTATAGGTGCTAGTTTAGTGTGGAAAGGATTTGTTAGAAAGGAGATGATTCTAAAAGATGACCATAGATGGAGATAAATGAGGGAACAATATAACACAAGGTAAGCAACGAATGTGGAAATTACCGGGAAGGCATAGTGGCGAGGTACTCAGGTGCATGGAAGTGTGCTAAAGAGAAGTATGTAGCTAGAAGGAAGGAAGGCACACTAGAAGGTTATTGTTGGAGAACAAAGATGTACCGCATGGAGATTGCAAAAATTTTCATTTAATGAGACAAATGTTGGTAGGTGATGGAGCAATAAATGCACTAACTTTTTGAAAATATACATAAGGATGTGATGTGGGTTCATTTTTACCTTTTTGATCACAAGTGTTTGAGTGAGTTTAGTGTGACCAAGCCGAGAAAATCATGTTGTGGTTCGAGCATTGTGAAACAAGACATGGAGAACATATTATTACACGAAGAGGCTTACGTCCCCACTAGTGAAGGGTTTGAGCAAAGAAGAAACATTGAGAAGGATATAGGGCACATGATTTCAAGCTAGAGCATAGATATTTGAGATAACGTTTGCATTTACTCATTATAGACAAAAAATGGTGGGATTTATAGGATGGCACCGAAGAAAGCACCTTCAGTAGGCACAAAAGGAAAGAAGAATGTAGAAGTTGAAGTTGAAATTACTCCTGAGAGTAATTTTTTAGAGATTAGTACCCAAAAGGTGTAATAGTTAGAAAATAATGGGATTCCCATCTCTGTAACTACAAAATAATTGTGAAAATGACCGTACCACTAAAAAAAAGGGAGAGTTGGAATTTTTTTGAATAAAATACCAAAAAGCGCACGATGGAGGATATGCGGTGTATGACGATCTTTGGAAAATTACTAAAGAAGGTAGGAGTTTATCAGTTATATGAGCTCCCATATTTTGGAAAATATGAACCCTTATACCAATGGCTTATGATCCAAGTCCATGAAGAATTATTTTATTTCACCAAATAAAGGGTTAGGATCACAACAGCCCTAGTTTCGACACTAACAAGATTGAAGGGCACAGGGGTATATCTTGTTAGTTATCTCACTGACAAAGTAATGGTTATAGAAACAAGAAAGGAGTAGGGATATACCAAGGGTCCGCATCGAATGGACATAGATAAACCAAGAAGTTTCTTGTGGTGTAGGTAGCCACACATCTACTCACAAAGTTGAATGACTAAAAGATATATTCATAGGTAATCATCATGTGGCTTCATATTGCAAACAAAATGCCTCAATGACTTGTATACAATTTAGTAGGATATATTGCAAACATCATTATTAAGGATGTGTGCATAAGAGAAAAGATAATTTTGGTGCTATCCTACTTTCTCTTGTATTTTTAGAAATTGGAGTGCCCAATTGGCCAAAGAAAAGATCTGGGAGTACCCCTTGGAATAGAAGTCCCTTGTAGAGAGATTTGAAAAATATTTATGTGAAGGATCAATGAGTGGGACGTTGAAGTAGAGGGCAAAATGTTGTATGACCGACTTTGTGCAATGTTTGGGGAGGAGTGGCACTTTCCCAAGGAGATACCTTCAAGTATTAGGTAAGGGAGTATAGTTCACAATGTACTAACATTCGCATCACACAATTTTCCATGAGGGATGGGAGATGGAGCCCATGGTGTAAACTACCCTATACCTTCACAACGAACTACTTCTAGGCCTCAGTTCACAGATTTACTGATGTGAACCATCTGAACTTCAATGTAGACAAGGTAGAATATGACTACCACACCCTTAGGAAGACATATGTGTATCCAAGCCGGACTACCTACATTGAGAGGCTCATTTCGATGTCATAAGTATGAATCTAGTAAGCTTGGCTATTGGGGATAGTGGAGCCATTCTTGTATATCTTTAGCTTAAGCCTAGGATGGAGAATAACAAGTATGTGGAGAATGATTTCATGCTCCCAGGACATCCCAAGGTCAAACATACAGTGGAGAATGTGCCAGCTCCAATTCCTGCAATGACTATAGAGGTAAATGAGGAGAATGAAAAACACAAAGATAGTGGAGGATTAGATCATAAAGGCCATAGGTATCGCATAGATAGAGTGGAGGCCGAGTGCGCGGATACTCCACCTCATCACTGTAAGAATGATATAAGGACTTGGACATGGAATCATTCCATGAAGAGCTTCTCTTTTAGAGGGTATTCATAAGATCAAGAAATCAAGGTGTGGGAACTCCAAATCATGTAAGAAGATCACAATGACTCTCCCCTTAGAAAGGAGAAATGGAGAAGAAGACGAGAAAGCTAAAGCTGAATGAGGAGGTGGAGGAGTCTGCAGAGAGCATGCCTATGACCCCAATGCAGCCGAAGATATGGAGGATCCAAGAGATGAGGATATGAAAGATGAAGAGGAAGGGGTAAAGGATGCGAGAAGAATCGAGAGAATGAGAAACCTTACGCACATGATATTACTCGGGACGTCGAAGGACCAACTCTAAACCTTGGTACTCAAGTTCCTAAAAGGCCAAGAACAAAGAGAACAAGTGGAGAATATGTTGTGCAGTGTGGACTATCTTTGAGGACACAAAAAAATTCTCGTGCCCATTTTCAAAGTACAGGTGGACTGAAGGAATTATATCGGTGGGAGCCGATGGACCGAGATGTGGCCCTACGTGGACAAGGAAATAACTATTTTGTCCATGCAGACTCACATGAATGAGCCATATTTTTATATATGTGAGGATTCTTGTGTGTTAATAAGAGTGAAGAAGGCACCTCAGAGCAGGCACATGAATATTAAACCCACTCTCATATCTAATGAGCAGTGATCAATGCCTTAGTTAAGGTATCTATAGAGGTGGCACAAAGGAATATCGATAAGGCTGCCACTATTAGAG
The DNA here is from genome assembly GCA_018340775.1 of Taxus wallichiana var. yunnanensis. Classification (NCBI taxonomy): domain Eukaryota; kingdom Viridiplantae; phylum Streptophyta; class Pinopsida; order Cupressales; family Taxaceae; genus Taxus; species Taxus wallichiana. The sequence goes on along the minus strand of CM031242.1, from coordinate 841,732,372 downwards.
CGCTACTTGAAGATAACAAGGAAAAAACTACGAAATAACACATCTAAAAGGAGAGAAGGATCTAGAGAAGAAAAATAATGAGACCTTCATAAAAATGGCAGAATAAATTAGTGACTATGTCCTAAAAGCAAGAATGCATCTAGAGTCTAAGGTACCTAAGAAGTTTCCTTCGACTATGCATTATGTGCACACATTAGTTGATTTGGTGTTTGAAGATGGAAATATTTGAATACTAGTTCCAAAGGATCATGAATAAGAATGAAAGAGAGCAAGATCCTCCATGGTTAGGAATATTTAATCTTACGAGGAATTACTCCATACTTTATAGGATTAGTTGAAGAAAGCGATGAAGCTCGAACATATACGTACAACACCATAAGCGATGAATAGGATTAGGACTATGATTGAAGATAATGAAGTCTTAAAAGAAATGAAGGATGTAACTTTAGGCATGTGTAGAAATATTAGCATAGGTGAAAAAAAAACCCACATGCGAAGCCCTTGTAGAAACAAAAAAACCCACATAAGGAGAGGCTATATGAAATTAGAAAGCTCATAGCGTAAAATATGGATCTTCTGGAGGAAAGGATGTCTTATATGGCCAATATGGTCCTAGTACTACAAAATGAGAATGGAGAGCTTACCTAGGAGGTACGAGTTGGAAGCCATAACCATAGGCATTCCGGAGAGGGAAGACAGAATGATACTAGATGATTTGAAAACATTGGAGTCTCTGTGATTAAAACATAATATCCAAATTTGATCCTCCCAATTGAAGAGGAGGGTGTCTTTGTAAAATAGATGTCTATTCTTTGTACAGTGATTCTTTACATTCTATCCATTCTTATTCTTTATTATTTGGGAACATCAAAAGGAATCACCATTGTCATGGAGGTAATGTAGTTTAGTGTGGGATAATGTTGAGAAAAAAAATATTGTTCTAAGGACACACGCACATGAGAAGATTCACATGTGAGAACAAAGTGAATTTTAAGGCGCAAAAGGTTAGGGAAGGAAATACACACCAAGACAAATTGATTCGGTACTTAGCCATTTTTCATGGTTACATGCTATTTTTTGAGATAGAATGTAGAGCACACAATGGGATGAAGACTTGCGCGAGCCACAAATTTTATTTTGGTGATGAGAGTTTAATAAGCACCATGCATGAGTTAGGGATAATAATAGGATTACCACTACCAATTAACTATAGGAGATCTATTATTAGCACACTTGCATATGTGCATATTATTGTAAAGGTGCATGGTTATTTTTAGATGGTACATGATATTCCCACCCCTATAAGTATGTATTAAAGTCAGAAAATAGATGCATGCAACCTATTTTAGGAATTGTGTAGATGGTGAAGGAAATTCCCCACCCCTATAAGTATGTATTATTCTATGTATTTAAAGAGATACATCGAGAATCATAATTATTGTAGAGTTATGTTGTTAGATCTGATACGCACATAGCGTATGGAAATATTTTGTAATGTAAGAAAATTCTATGTTCTACAGTGTTAAATATAATGGACTATATTGGATGGATAATGGTGCTAACATGACTATAATTTGTTCTTGTATGATCAATCTAGTCATATTTATTTTTTTAATTCATGATTTTGTAAGATCTATATCTAGTTATGATCTATGTAATGTTTATGCTTATTATGGTTCGAATATGCTCCATCCTCAACATGCTAACATCCTACACAAATAATTGTAAAGAGGGCCCTGGTACCTTTTCACACTTCGGTGAGCACTCAACTTAGGATGAGTGATGTGCCAAACAGCAGGTGTGCACAGGTTATTCGTGGTGGACTCTAGGTTGCATCATCCTCCATTCAAAGAGCTTCATAATCCTCCATTGCTTCATATGTTAGTAACGAAATTGATAAACTTGGCCTTGTAAACAACAACTCAAATTTGATTTCTTATTGTCTAATTAGGTTCATTTGTATTAATATTTCTAAAGAGTAGAGTAAACATAGTATGTTTCTTGTTTGATTCAAAATGCATGCTTTTGAAGTTTTTTTCTTATCTCTTATCATGATATTTTAATAGATAAATTAAAAATATAGGTATTATGCCTCCAAGAAGTCGTACAATATCATATGCATCGTGAAGAAACTTAGGAGGACAAGATAAAGTGATGAGGAACAAAAGGAAAGACCTCTTCTAGTGGTCAAACAATAAAATCCAAGAACTAAAGAGAAAAACCAAGAGTCCAATCAAGGAGAATTGACCTGACATAAGATAGCACAAAACATTAAGATTATCCATTGGAAAAATATGAAGAGCGACTCCGTGTGACACGATCTGACTTTACAAATTGATGTTTCCTATGATGGACCTTAGTCCACTCTTATTTATTAAATAGAGATGACTTAGAATGAAATGCATAACCATGTCCAGGCCCAAGAAACACCTCCAATTTTCTATTTAAAAAATATGTTAACCTTCCACTAGGTGGAATGCTCAAACCTTCATTCTGACATCCATCAATCCCAATACATGGATAATTTAAAATAGTCCCGCTCATTGTAGAGAAAAAATTAAGTTCTAAGCTCACGTACTTAATAGCACTACCACTTGTCCTGCAATTCTTTGAAGCACAACCCAGTTTTCTACATTTGTTACATATTATACGCAAACTTTTAAACTCAATCTTATGCTCCCATCTATCTATGTTAGAGTCTAGAAAAATTCTTTGGGGCACCTTAGAGCCAACTAGAACATTAATGCAAATATGAGAAAGGCCAATATAAAGCGGGCTTTCATAGTAGGGTCAATTGCAATCAGGACACCCAAAGATCTTGCAATTCCTAAAAATACTTCAGGATCCCAAAACTCTAGGGGAACAGCGGGAGACGGATCCAAATAGGAAGCTCTTGAAAATTAGCCTCTGGAAGCATCCCGGGATGTCAATGGCGAATGTTAAGAGCATCCCTCCCAAAGAACCATAGATCCTCTTGTAATTATTTTCACCAATCTTGTTCTTCAAAGAGGCTAAAGAGAAAACCAGCTCCCGAGAGAGCTCTAACCTCCACCTTGCAACCCCACTTCCTTTTACACCAATCCCTTACCACATCTATGTTTGGTCTAATTCTTGCAAAAATACCCACAAGAGAATATTTGAATCTCACTTGAGCCCTATCAACCACCACCTCATGAATTCTCACGTGTGGACCATCCACATTCCAAGTGGGAAAAATCCTCACAGGATCCTTGTGCTAAGAGCCAAATAATCTCATAAACCAATATTTAGAAGATGTAGAGGAAGACATAAGACCACCAGTCGCTGAGTCTCTAATCCTATTGTCACCCCCGGATGTGCCACCTTTCTCCTTCATTTATCCTCCTCCACTAACAATTACGCCATCATCCATTCCTCCTCTTATCAGTATGGTTATTGAGTAATTTGGTACAAACTTTAGGCTACTAGGTGTTAGTATACTTTTCATAGTTTTTGAAGGGTTTCCTTAACATAATACTCTTTTTCCTCTTAGCTCGACAAGTATATGATTTGTGATATTTTAGGAGTAAGTCTATATCTCATGTTTTAAGAGAGGTGCCCTTCTTGTGTTTGGGATAGGTCATTGGTGACCTAGGCTCATTGGCAAGCTTAGAAAACATATGTTAAGGATATGTAGGAAGTTTGGAATATTCCTTCATATTGGGGAAACTTTATGTTTTCCCCCTTATGCTTCGGGAGGAGAAGGGCTAGATTATTTTCATAATATTCTACAAGAATGTTTAGTGTGTTGCTCTGTAAATTTCTAGTTGGACCTATTTTGTTTCCTATTTTCTCTAGCTCACTTGAGTGTTCATATGTGTTAAAATAATAAGCTTGTGTTTACTTTAAGAATCTTTTAAGCTAGGGCAGGTCTAAAATAAATAAAATTTCATTTTTATATAGAGATAAAGGTATCTACTATATTGATATGATAGTATGGGAAAAGATTTCCTATCACAAAAAAATGGAAATTTATCTAATTGATTGGGTATTCTAAATCAGGATTAGTGGTTGTGTGTTATGATATTTGGGTACAAATTCAAGTTATGGAAACCTTATGGCCAATATCATGCTTAGTGTTACCATGAAAATTTAAGGAGTTCTTCCAAATTATATACAATACTTCCAATGAATAGTCTACATCCTTGTAAACACTTTTATTAAAATTAGGTGTTTTCCTTGTTGTTAAGCCTCATTTTGTGTGGCCCTAAATTTTTTATCCCTATAAGAAGGTGTGGTTTCTCATGCAAAATTGAAGGTCATGATTGGTAGTTGTTAATTTTTGTCTAAAAGAAAGAACCGTGAAGTGTAACTCGACCAAGTGGAATTCTTATCCTTCGTTTTTCTTGTGTTGCCCCCATGTGTGGCTACATAGACACCTTATGTACACAATGTTTCATATTCTTCATTGACCTTATTTTTCATTCATTGGGATCACATTGATAATTTACTATTTAAAGTGTTGTAACTTGGCTAACCTCGTATATATTATTCTCGTAGGGTTGAATACTAACAATATTTTTGGAGGAGGTTAGTATACGTATGCGTAATAATCTCCCCTCTATTTTTACAATAGTGTTGGATCAAACTTGGGTTCCAAGGGAAACACATTTATTCTAAGTAAAGAAAAACTACGAAGGCATGACCTCCATTTGTATACATTGTTTACCTATCTCTTTCTGTGACTTGAGGAGAAAGCCAAGTCTAAGGGGAGGGGATGTAGTGCTCACTCCTCTTGACACCTTTTTTTTTTACGACCATGTTTATTAGTTTGTTAGTGAAATGGACATTGTTATGATATTTCAGTTAGCATGTTGTTAGACTGTATGGACATTATGATTATCAGTGTGTTTGTGACACTTAGTATGGATTTTATGGATTAAGTAGGAGACAATCGATAGATATTGCAGTACATGTTGATTTAACGTTGTTTTACTTATATGCTAACATCTTGGACTCTTGAAAGTGGCGATTATGTTAGATGATTTGACTAACCATGTGTGCATTGATGTTATGGTTTATTAATAATGTGATGATATTAAGTGATCAGTAGTATGTTTCGAATGCACCTATGAAGGTACAAATTATAGAAGCGTGTGAATTACATGGTTATTGTAAAATACAAATTATAATAGATGATTACACAAAGTATAGGGTGATAGTAAATGTTAATGGATATGGTAGAATTGTGATGATTAGTAATTGTAAATAATTGATTTAGAATAGAATTTCTTAACCATGATAATGATATAGTTATGTTGTATGATGATGTTATTTGATAAATGATATATGTGTTTTGATTTCTTGATGTATTGATATGGACTTATAGCCAAAGGTGGTATTTTTAATTTGTTTGCAAGAAACGAAATCACAATAAACAAAGAAGGGACTAGGAGACTAACTATGGAAGAATATCAGATGTTTACAACATGGTCACCTTGGTAGTTGTGTGTATGTGTGTGTGCTTCGTTGTTCTTCTTTTCATGTTGATAGGAGTTATCGAAGGGGGAGCAACCTCATAAGTGACCATGGGTGTGAATGTTTTATTTTTTTCCTTTTATTTATTTTCCTTAGTTGAGTATGTGGTTTTATTGAATTCTAATGTATCCTCATTTTATTATACTTATTTAGTGTGCTCTTGATTTAGTTAATTAACTATGTGACAATGCTAATTAGGATATTTTAAAAAGGGGGAAATGAATGTGGTAGATAGTCCTTGTTATCTTCATGCTTTTAGATGGATTTTAGTTCATTTTTATTTTTGTACCCATCCCCATCTCTCAAATCTCGGATTTGGGCTTTGAACCCATTTTTGGAGGTTTGTGAGACAATTTATACCCATCCCATACTACTAAAACTCTCCCACTAACCTAAACTATGATATGAGGGGTAAAATTTAGCCCCTATTATGTGTTTTTGAAGAAGAAATAGGAAATTAATGCCACCTTTTTACTATCTATCTTAAATTTTTCCTTGTAGTGTGGAATGGTGGATTGTGTGTAAGAAGGAAAGATCATACCTTCACCTTACTCATTTATGGATTCTTGGTTTATGTGTTTGACTTGTGATGTGGATTGGGGAGAAATGATGTGGCATCCTACATGGAGCCACCTCACCATCCTCTCCACAATTTTCTATTTATTGGAATTTCTTGGTTGTTTTGGGGGTTACTTGGTTGGAGATTTTAGGGAGAGCTTGCATGGGAATTATCTGGATTTGGGAAAGAAGTTTTGAATTTGGTTGCTTGAGGATTAAAGGATTTTTCAATGGTAAGGTAGGATCTTATACTTTGTATTTTAGAATTTCTTTCTTATTTTTTTATGTGAATGTATGAATGTAATGTGATTTTGTATTGATTTGGGTGGATTTGGACATAGGGATGGTGTAGGGAGAGGGAAATTGATCCATTTTTGTGAAGGAAAAAGGGAGTGTGTGAGGAATTTGTGGAGGAAGTGTGGGAAGGATAATCCACCTATGTGGAGTTAAAAGGAAACTATATCATTTTGTATTCTTTAAAATGGAGAGATAAGGAGTTTTGTGTGTGTGTGTTTGTGTATAGTGCACTTGGAGGCTGGGGTGGACCCCTATCCCACTTAGGATGCATAAGGAGATGGCTACCATGTTTCCCTTCTCCCTTGGCTTAAGTTTTAAGCCTATGACTTTTGGAAGGTTGTACATTTTTATTATTAGTGTTATAGCCTTGTATGTGTTGCAAGTTTTATTGGTGTATGTGTATGTATTGTTGATGTATTTTTGTGAAAACATTCCATCGTTATGAACACCACTTATTCCTAATTTTTTGGGGCTTGGGGTCCAATGAGAAGGTAGGATTCACCTTCTCATTGGGTTAAGTTTGGGAGGTGAGTGTTGAAAATCAAGAAAAGAAGATAGTGTAGATTTTAACCATGGAATGGAGATGCAAGTGTATTTGAAACAAAAGAAAGAGACGTTTATCGTAACATTTAACATGATGTCTACACTTTTGTGTGGAGGGATTTGATTCTTGTATTTTAAGTTTTAAGATTCTTGTAAATGACTCATTCAAATAGTATATTTGGAAATGTCTATGGTTGGAAAAAGAGTATTCAAAACCCTATTATTCATTGAAGTTATATATCTTTTCAAATTGTATTATGTTTTAAAACCTAAAACTTAAATTATAGATTGCATTTTATTCAAAAACATTGTTCTCTTGAAAAGGAAATACATTGAAGAATATGAGTTGTTTACTTAAAAAATGTTCTTTACATTCTTGATATTTATATAAAGGAGCATATATTTAGTTTATGGTTACATTTATTCCTCTTTTAAAATGAATGTATAAGTGGTAGAAATATATCATGGATGTTATAAGTTAAACAATATAACAAAATAATGTATGCATTGAATTTACCTTTAAAATTAGGAAAAAATAGTTCCTCTCTCTATCTTTGTATTTGTTTCCTTTTAAAAAATGAAAAGTCCCACAACTATATATATATCTATATAATGGTACGTATTATCTAAACAAAAACGTTGTCTAATATTGGTTGTATAAATATTTATTAGTATATATTATCTATAGAAAAATGTTGCCTACATATTGGTTGTGTGTGTGTGTGTGTATACAAAAAGATATATTTATATATTGCCATACGAGTACATGTTTTTATAAAAAAATTAATAAAAAATATTAATAATCGGGGGGTAAACCCCCCACCAGACTCAATATTCATAAGGGGCGGCGTCCATGGTCGACCCACCCCACTATATCAAATAGGGGGTGGGTCGACCATGACCGCCCATCCCCCCATTTCCTTATTTTGCTTGGCGAAGTAGTTTATTTTTAGCCGGAGATGTGTGTGTGTGTGTGTGTGTGTGTGTGTGTGTGTGTGTGTGTGTGTGTGTGTGTGTGTGTGTGTGTGTGTGTGTGTGTGTGTGTGTGTGTGTGTGTGTGTGTGTGTGTGTGCGTGTGTGTCCACCCAAATCAAGTTTACCCATGTATTTTAACCAGATAACAATGAGAGTGAGAAAAACCCACTACATGAAATGGTTAAATTCTTCAAAAATAAAAACAATAAACTAGTTATTACAAACCCTAGAGAGGGATTGCAAGAATAAACCAATAGGTTACATGGGGAGACTTTTTCCTCCATCGTAGAGCTTGAAAAAACAAAAAATCTCCATAATTTTCCTCAAGCCACTATAGCCTCCATTTTCTCCCACCTTTAAAACCCATATCTGTAAATGAGGGAAAAACAAAGAAAGCAAAGAATAAAAAGGGAAACATAAGGATGTTCGGGGATTTTTAGGAAAAACTAGAATCTAAGAGCTCTTATATGGGCATTTAATTAATCGGGTACCAAAGGGTGTTTTAGAAATGGGTACAATCGGGTTTAGGATTTGTTGGACATAACTTTTTATGGGTTAATAAATTAAAGTTACACATAGGTATATTTTAAATAAATTATTTAAGGGAAATAAATGGGTGACACTTTAATTATGGTTCAAATAGAGTAAATTTTACATGGGGATATTCTAGTTAAATTATTTAAGGGAATTAAAAAGAGGAATAAAGTAAAGGTGTAGCTAATGAAATTAAGATGTAGCACGTGTGTTAATTACATAGGTAGATATGATTAAATTTAACTTCGGAAGTGATTTCAATAAATGTAACAAGAACCTAAGTGAATAAAAATATTTAATACTAAAATTGGAATTAATTAAATAGAGTCAATATGGATATCAAGAAGGGATTTTAAAAACGTAATAACATAAATTAATATTAATTAGAGATGTATTGTATTAGATGGCTAAGAAAATGTGTTGTGTGTGTGTAAACACAATAAATGTATATATATATATACGGGATTAAATTAGGAATTATTTAAATAAAATTAATACGAGAACTTAGAAGGAGGATTTAATTCTATAATGATTTTTAGGGGATTAAATAATATTATTTAATTATTAATTTGGATCCAACCTCTTTAGGGAGCGTAGTACTTGATAGACGAGATAATTAAATCAACGTAACTAATGTACTTTAAGCTTATATCATTTAATAAATGCAATGCATGTATGTTTAAACAAAAAAAATCTTTTATTTTTTTCCTGATCGATTAATGAAGTTTTTGAATGGTTTTGGTGCATCATAGTTTTCACATTACAGGACCCTTCCGCATTACAAAAATTACCAATGGATAAAAAAGTATATCACTAAGGATCACAAAGGGCTTCCTCTATCGGAAAAAAATACGAACAACTAATACAAAGTTAGAAATACAACACAACATAAAACAAAAGTACACAAACCACCATATATCCATGGGAATCCTTCCCTTGGGATCTTAAATGCATATTAAGGGACTCATTAACAATTTTCCCTTTCTTCCTTATATTCACAGTAGACCAATCATAACCGGTGTTCGTATTTAAATTTTTTTTTTTGTGAATTGGTATTGTAATTTCTAAATTATTCTTATCCATTGTATTTTGGATCTCTAAGGAACCAAGAGGAAGGAATGTTTTCCCAATCTTAGAATCGGGAGTGAAGCCTTCACTACTGGGATAGTGGAATCCTCCTAATTCAAAAGATCCACATCTTCCACATTCGAGGACCCATCTTCAAACTTCTATCGAGTGACTATCAACAATCAAATAAATAGGATCAAAATTATTCTACCACAAAGTACGATTATTGATATGTTTCTTCCCATACTTATAATCCACAGAAAATTGAAAAAAAAATATGCACACTACCAATGCATACTTTATTCCTCAATACACCTTTGAGGGCTCTACAAAATTTCAATTCCATGAAGACTTATATTTTCTAGACCACTTCTAGTTTATTTAATTATGAAATTTATTCCTCATAGGATCTCCTCACAACATAGATATAATTACGGTGAGGAATACGTTATGATTTATCCATGCTTTGTCACATGGGACCAACTAAAATATATGATTGATATTAATATATCGAGTAAAAAATTCATAATTAGAGAAACAGATCTCATATGGTGACTTGAGAAATTTTGAGGAATATTTACAAGGTATATTTACTTTAAAATGAATATTTGTTCTCCCAATAGAGCCTATATGAATTCTATAAAGAAAATAAATTTTTGAATGTCTAATAGACCCATCCATACATTTTAGGGATGTGTTATAGGATTCTAATTTTATGTTTTCAAATTGAGCAAAGGACTGTTATGCGGAATTTTTAGAGTCTTCAAGACTAGGATAAGCCATAGGAACCATTAGAGGAATTCTAGTAAATTATTTTCATAAGATGGTAATTACAGTGTAATGTCATTATTCCTAGGTTTGTAGTCTTTATTTGCATTAGTAGAAGAAGTTTTTTTTTTTTTTTAAGATATATTCTAGTGATCTTGCTTTGGTGAACTCTAGTCTAATCAGGGTTGTGTGGTATAAGGAATTCCTTCAATGGAAACCCTAACCATGATTACATCACAAACACTAGAAGTTCTAGATATATTTGAAATATAAGGGGATTAAACAACAAAATTCTTTACATAATGGTGAAATTCATAAAATAGTGTATTTAAGGACTTCTAATACTATATGAGTAGAAAACAAACTTTCTATTTATATCAATATTCTTGCAATTTCACTCTTCCTCATTGAGTGAATTTATTCTTGTGTTGTATTTTCCATATGAATCTTGTTGGAACTATTTAAAGGTATTCTGATGGTTCTTGTGGTTTGATGTCCAAGTTTTATTACTATAACCATATTTCGTAGGACATGCGAGAGGATTTAATTTGATACCACTGATATGGATTTGAGTGAATCTATGCGAAAAAACTCAACATGAAGGAATATTTATTTTATAAATATATGAAAAATATTAAGTATTGAATTAAAAATACAAAAAACATTAAACTATGGACAATGCATCTATTTTATTTTTTATGTATTCAGTACATAAGACACTCTTAGGAAATATGTCTAAATTATTATCTTATACATATCATATTCATACATATGTTTATAGATGTGTACATGCATTCCTTCTTATGTTTGTGCCTGCAAACACACATACACACACACATAAATCCATGAAGGTGAAAAACATTATGTATATTTATTGGTTTCTTCATGTGACTCTCTGCCATTGTAATTTTTAAAAATGGGGGTTTATAGGTGTACATAGGTCATTTCATGTGTAGATGTAATGAACCCCATGGATTTTCCACCCTTTATGAATCTACTTAGTATAAAATTTATAAGTGGCCAATGTATTATTAAAGGTGTTATGTGGTAGTTATTTTGTAATTTGTCTAGAGATGTAGCAAAAACATTAGTCACATGTCATGATCTTGCTTGCGCAGTGTAAAGTATTTTACATATATCAAACAGTGTATATGTATGACTTAAAGTCTTCAAAACTACCTAGAATGGTTTACTACATTGTATAGCATGTGTAAGGGGAAAATTGTATTTAGGTGATCTCAAAGTGTATAGGGTATATTTTAAATTTGATTTTTACAACTATTTTCATTCCATAGAAAATATATTGTCATGTGAAAAAATTAAGTGTGTAATTATTTGAAGTCCAAGGCATGGTTCCTTAGAAAAAAATGTGTGTAGGGTGAAAAGTGTTTTACTGAGAGATGTTTGAAATGTAGGCTTGTAAAAAATTCACAAGATGAATAATTTAACTTGATTTATTCTCTTACACTCATTTTCCACAATAATATTTAATTACTTAAAAGGAGACTGATTGTTAATAGAATAAAATAAGTATTGTAACATGATAGTCCTCAATACCAATATGTTTTGGTGAAAAAGTTAGAATTGAATTTATACCTCATCAAAATCATATATTGATTATAGTTTTGTTTCTCCCTAGAAAAATCATAAACTTTGAAAAACATAGAACCTAATTTATAGTTTAAATGCGAAAGATATGGCCTCTAGAAGGTAGATGAGTTTTTAGAGTATAAGAAATGAATATCCACTTTTAGAAGAAAATATCAATTTAAAAAAATAGTTTAAAATGGATATCCATTTACTTTTTAAATAATTTCCCTCCAAATTTTGTTTTAATCATGGGTACCCATGCCTAATTTTATTTTTACAACACATGGACATAATACAATTTCGGAAGTTCACATGTCTTCACTTACATTTTTTATAGTTTTCTATGCCTTTTATAGAACTCCAAAAAAATTGTTGAGAAGATTGCCTAGTTTTAGAGTATATTTTCTAATAAAATTGGTTTCTATTATTGATTGATTTCCTTATGTTGGTCTTATTTGTAAATATATAGGAACATTGAAAAACTAATGTAACTTTTAACTTGTTATATATCCTTCTAAATTTAAATAACCACAAAAATTTACACATCATATGATACAATCTAGAAAAATTTCTATGATTAAAAATTTTCATCATTACCTTGGTGGACAAATGATCTTTCATTTCTTTAAAAGTGCTTATATTAAATAATTAATAAAAAATTATATTTTTAATAAAAATTACCTAAACACCCATCCTCTTGTGTTATCCTTAAAAGATGTATACATAATGTAGATATTGTTAATGAAATTTAACTCTCCAAATCGTATACACATGAATTTTTATTAACAAGAATAAGCCTACACTTTACCAAGGAAATACTACTTTGTTTCACATTATGAAAAATTTTGATCTCTAGAGGATACTATAAAATTTTTTACCTCTTTTGGATTTCCCTGAAACAAAATAAATATGAAAAAATGAAAAAAAAATCACAATTGTTTTTAGTTGATGTAGATTTTTGACACCTTAGATGCTCCAACATCACCTAATATTAAAAATAATTCCCCAATTTCTCTAGTTATGTTATAAATCACTTGAATCCCATATTCTTAATTGAATCCATCATCTTACCTCTAACACTTGAAAAATGCATAATAATGAGGGATGTAATTGGGGAATTGTTTTATCTCTCCATTTTTATGAGATACCTCAAAATTTAAAAAATCACAATCAATAGTTGATGTTGAAAAATTTTACCCCACCGGAAAATTTGACCAACCCAAGCTGAAATCCCATTGAACAAGAAAAAATGGGTAAAAATATGATGAGTCTAAAAATCCCCATACTCACCCTTTATAAGGTCTTGATTGAGAAAAATTGAAAAAAATACAAAAATGGGCATCAAGGTATCACAATATCCATTTAGGCCTTATATAGGTAATCGATTTAAAATGGATCTCGCCGAGCTACTCGATGAGATGGGTCATGCATTACAAGTGACAAGAAAAGAACCAACTCAGCGAGTTGGGGATAAGAGCTCATCTACGTGGCTTGGTGTGTCATGCCCCGAGGAAGAAGGTAACACGTCACCTAAGGATCAACGTGAAGGTAAACATTTGGGTGTTCGAGATAAGTCACATAGGGTGAGTGAGATGGGAGTCGAAAAAGTGAATGGAGATCCGTCTCTATGAGCATAGAATGGACTTGGAAAGGAGGTATGAGGGTTGTCCAATGGTGAGGTCGAGCAAGTTTGGGGTGAGCCGTGTGGGACATTGGGGTCAAGTCGAGACATTAGTGTAGACAGAGGTGTGAGGCCAAGTTCCCCATGCTCACCAAAGCAAATGCATTGGAGATGGGCGATGTTAAGGCAAGCATTAACGAGTTGAAATCCAACTCGGCTCATGGCATATGGAGGAAAATTAGGAAAGGCCCAAGAAGGTAAGAGTGAGATCTAGGCGATCGACCATGTCATTGAATGGGTATAATGAGACAAATTCAAAGGCTTGGGAATGTGGGAAATCCTCCAAATAAGATATATCTATGTCGAGCTAAATAGGGTGTCTTTCGGGTCCCATTTTGGGGTTGTGGTGGTGAGAAACTTTGAAAAAGTGAGCGCCTAATCTCCTTATGCGGGAAGTGAAAAAACATGAAAGGATGAGGCTGACGTGATATGATGTATCTCAGTTCGGAGGCCAACCCCCTCTCGGGGTCAACATGAGAGAGATTTAAAAATTTAGGGGGTCCAATGTCCGAAGAGGGTCGATTCGAGTCCCCAAAAAGTGAAAGTCGAAAACCCAAAATATGTAGGTGACGTGGCAAGCTAGGGTGACTTTGGAAGTCAAGGTCTTCATGGTTAGATTTTAGAGGTGGTAGATGCCCAAAATGAGGAGCTTGAGATCTTTGAAATGGAGATCCCCAAAAATCTTAAGTTTTGGCGAGAAAATTTTTCAGTGGACAAACTTTGGATTTATTCCAAATGCTTGGGGAATCTAAGTCCCTCTACTTAACCGGTGCAGCTTCTATATATGCATGCATGGGAAAAGTGGATTTTTGTGGGTAGCCTTATGATTGAGGATCCAATAGGGGCACTCCACTAACCTGAGATAAAGCTAGCAATATCTTGCTAGGGAATACTTTGTCGAAATTGATAAAGGGAGTGAGAATTGAGGTAGTAGAACTAATGTTACGGGTAGGAAATCATATTCCTACACACACACTAGTTAGAAACTTCATCACATTCACTAAATTAGAGAAACAACCCCGAATGGAAACAAGACCAAATAGAATTTATGAACACAAAGTATAATGAAATCCCTTAGTCAAAGAAACATATAAAATCCTTCTTCTTATATTGGTGCTTAAATAGAAGTTGTACATAGTGTGAGAATGGAAAAAAATTGAGAGTGGAGGAAAGTAGAAGAAAAATGGCTATCTCCTTTGCTTTCTCTAGGTACAATGCACTCTTGAGTTTAAAAGATCAATCACCAACCCTTTAAAATGGGAATGGATTTAAAATTATATAATGAGAGGTGACTTATCATCTACCCCCAATGGCTTTTCAAATACATTAATATGACTTAATATTATTCATATTTTCTTTAACTATTTATGTCCATTTATAATAGCTAGGTGACTTAAAGTTACATTATATTTCGAAAGTCACTTAGTCATATGAAAAAGTGAAACCCTCAAGGAAAACATATAACATTGAAAGAGAGAGTGTGTGTGTTGTATTAGAAGAGAATAGAGAGAGAGAGAGAGAAGAAGGGGAATAATAAGAGGATATGTCACCGATGAAGCCCATTGATACTCATTGATGGAAAGCTCCAAATGTAGTCAAACTCGAATCTTCTAACTCCTTGCACATTGTGAAACTCCTCCAAATTAGCTCACGAATGCTCACCAAGTTTAATGAAATAAGATGGATCTCAAATTCCCTAGGAAAAATGACTAGGATTATCTCGAACAATGATGTCCCCCGAGTGATTATCCTTGCACGACCCATTGTGCCAAAACTACTTTTTTGGTGTAACTCACAATTTTTAATAAGTGTGAATTGCGAGCCTAGATGACCTTTTTATGTACTTACCTATGATGCTCCCTCTATGTTCACTAACTTATTCATGGAATATTTAAATGGTGGCTTAACTGAAGTAATGAGACCCTATGCAAGGAGACATGCTATTGTTAGTAAGTGTGCCACGAATGTCGATTGTGACAAAGTGGGTCTTGAAATTATGGGTTTTATTCCATGGTTCCACGCTCCAAATTTTGAGTGATTCCTTCATCTAAACAAGTGGAAAATTATGTTTTCATTGGTGGGGAAGAATACTGACAAAAAAATCAGTCCTCCATATCCCTAAAAAATAGGGGCTTCATGGCATAAATACTAGTTTACGTGCAACTAGATTTTTCAACGATTATTCCCTCCAATTTTTAGATAGTTTCACCCATTGAATATTCGAGAATTTGAAAATTTATTTGAATAAGGAAGAATGCTGATAAAATACACATCCGTCCATATCCATAAAAATAAGGACTTCATGGCGTGAAAAATAGTTCACACGAAACTAGATTTTTTGACGATCATTTACTCCAATTTTCGGGCTATTTCACCCACCGGAACCTTGAGAACTGGAGAGGTAGCTCGCTATTTTTTTCCACTACTATGTCATGGTGGCCATTAATAGAGCATGGAATTTACATTTTTGGTTTTTGTCTCTATTTTCAACAAAATCAACTACATTACGATAGGTTTTTCATTATGGTGCTTCACGTGAAACTTCTCTTCAATCCGATGACTAGTTTGATGGGAAATCAAGATTTTTTCTTCGTAGAGATGGAAAAAGAATTTATTCACTATGAGCATTCCTTGCTGAAAATTGGAGGTTTGAATATGATTTTTTAATGGCCTTAAAGAGAGAAGAACTCATAAAAAAATGGTTTGTCTATCCATGCTCCGGTTTGGAATAATTTTTCAAATTTTGATTTCATGGCAATGAGGATTTCCACTGTTCTTCTTCTCTATTCTTTGTTTCTTCTTCTTATCTCAATGAATTATTCTTACAAGACCTATGTAAAATCAAAAAGTGAAGGATAATTTGTTGTAATGGATCTGGTTCAAACTTTGGAAATGGTGGACTTGTTGACCGATGTTCTTGGAGTTTTCTTTTGATAATAGAGAAAACAAGAAACAACTAACAGCTAGATTTTTTTCAAATTTTTGGATTGGATTTGGGAGTATTCTTTTATTTTTTATTTACCTAACCTTAGGGATATGAAGGACATCAAATTCCTCGGTGGTCAAGAGGATAACATGTGGCGATGATCGACAGGTAGGGAATGAGTGCTCCAAAATCATCTTTAAAGCACCGAGGGGCTATAAACTAGTCATATGGGTGAAAAAATAATCTTCTAGAGGGTTGGGTGCCTTTTACATGTCTTATGTCCCTCAACTTAGGGAAATGAGGGAAATTAGTTTCCATGATTGTCTGGAGCTGACACGTGGTATTTGATCCTATGGTAGGGTATGGATGCTCCATAAATGCACACAGGGGCTGAATCATGTAGTTAGGTCCGGAGGTCACATGAGGGTACTAGAGGTTACATGGGGGCTGAGAAGGATTCAAGGGGGCTAGGAACACTTTTCCAACCTTGAGGTCCCTAACCTTGAGGGACATCATGGATACAAAATCATGCTACGCTCCTAGAGCCGACGTATGTCCTCCCAAAATTTGTCTAGGTCCCTAAACATGTGATAGTCATATCATGAGCTCCCGATGGACTTTTTAGAAAAAATTATATGATCCTAACTTGAAATGGACTTTTCAATCCAATAGTGGGAATCTCATGTCTTGATTCTTTCATGTGATCCCTAAAAAATAGTATTTTGGATTTTTTAATCTCACTTATGCTTGAGAAACAATTCTGCAGGACTTGATGTGCCAAATTATTGTGATGAGGCCATCAATTGGCTATAAATTACAATTGTTTTTTCCTTTTAAGTTACCATTGAAATTGGATTTAAATGTAATCTTGGAACTTATAGTTTGATTAAGATAGAATATAGGATATATATCTTGTTCATTCTTTAGAAATATTTTGTTATCTATTTTGTTGACTAATCATATTGATTATTTGGGAAAACATGAAAAGTCTTGCATATGCAAGCCATAAAGTAAAAATAATGCCAATATTGGGAAAAGTGGAATTGATCAAGAATAGTATATTTAAACTCAAATATGATTTTATATTCAGATTCCTCTCAAAAAATTATGTAAGTTTAAAAAAATAATCATCTCAATCCAAGATCACATGAAAAAGTTATAGTTGTTTTAAGTTAGCTCCGGAACTCACATATTTAGTTCTAGAACTCACATGTTTAGTTTCGGAACTCGCATATTTAGTTCTGAAAATCACGGGTTTAGTTCGAACTCGGGATTTTATTCTAGAACTCATAGATTTAGTTCTAGAACTTGCAAATTTAGTTCCGAGAACTTGCATCAATCAAATAACATTTAGTTCGGAACTTACAATTCATATATTTATATTTTCAAGCAATTAAAATAGTGGACAAAGTTGCAAGGTATAGAATGACAGTTAGTTTTGAAACTTGTAATTCGTGGTAAAATTATATTTATTTCCGAAGTTGCATGTTTAGTTCCGAACGTGCATAAAAGGAATGACAACTTTAGTTCCAGAACATGCATAAAAGGAATGAAAACATTAGCTTCGAACCTACATCAATGGATTGAAATTTTTTGAGAATTGTAAAAATAATAGAATCCAATGGAAAATATGAGAGATTTTTTTGTTTATAGCAAAGTGTTTAACAAAAATCTCATTCATATTTGCTACGGGTTTTATCAATGAAGAGATATCTAACTTTTAGTGAACTGCGATGAGGAAAAAGAATATCGAGAAAAGTGTCAAAAGTTTCACAATAAAAAACAACAAAGTCATATAGAAATTCTAGGAAAGGTGTTTGGTAAAAATAATCTTTTAAGGAAAAACCTCCTTCCAATAATTTAGGAAAATAAAATCATTGTGATTCTTGTTATGGAAAAGTAAGGAGAAGACTGGGGAGAAAATATTCCTAAAATAAATAAGATAAGACTTTAACTCTAATAATATATCTCTCTCCATATTTTGTGGAGATGGAGATCTTATTTGTTAGGATTAGAATAAAGATAAGATAATATTTTATCTCCCAAAATAAGGAGTTGATCGATGCTTAAATTATAAATGTAACCTTCCACACTCAGATATGTAATTTTTACTACCAAGAAATGAATATGTTCTTTTCTCTACAATATTCTGTGGTTTTGAGTTAAGATCTCGAAGCATGGTTTAAATCCTCTTCCAAGGAATGATCTGGCCACTAATTCTAAGGATGATGGATATGTATATTGGTGTTTTTATTTTGTAATAAATTTTGTTTATTTATTTTTCTGTAATTATCCTCTTGTTGTGTTGTTCTTCTCTTTATATTGTAACATTTAGTCTGATTGTAAACCTGCAGGTGTTTCATTTAATTTTTCTTATTTCCAATTCAGCAATTTCAATTTATTGAAGTGTGTTTTATTCTTGCAAGTGTGATTTCATTTATGCAAATGTGTTTACATTTATGCAAGTGTGCATTTAAATTTCCGCATGTGTGCTTTCAATTTATGCAAGTTTGGATTGTGTTTAAGGGAGTTACTTTCTAATATATTCTTCTCTTAATGCCTACAACCATCAGAGACCAACCCTGGATTGACATTATTAATGACAAGGATTGACGGCCCTCATCATTTTAGCACCATTTCCGGGGACACGGTGTTATTAGGAGATTCAGAGTTCTCTAAAATAATATTCTACTGATAGTAGAATACCTTTTAACAAATTCTGTGACATGAAGTATTTGGTAAGTAGTTTATTTATACTTTTATTTCCTGCAAGTAGATTAAAATTTCATTTCTACAATTAGGAATATTAGATTGTAAATATTTATTTCTCCACAAACTAACTCTATGTATAAGAAAATGACTGTGATGTTTGATCAAGAAGGTATAATGGTATGAACAAGATCAACCAAGAGCATTTTGGAGGGACCCATAGATAGATAACACAATCCATCTCCTGAGATCACTAGTTTGGGATTTTAAGATTACTATGGTGATTTTGATAATGCACAATTCAAGTTGGGCTTTAAATACCTAGAAATTGTCTACACAATTTTTGGAAATCTTTTTGCAGTTAACAAGTATGCAAAGAGGTTTTTATGAAATATCAGACATTGCTTCCTATTTTACACAAGTTGTAATTTGATAAATATAGTATGATGTTGGATCAAATTTTCTCTAATCCTTCTCATGCTATCGTTTTAGCAAAATAAATAAATATAAAAAATTAGAAAGCTTTGATTGGAAAACTAGTTTGCTAGCTAACCAAAGGCAAAAAAAAATTAAAAAGATTTGATTGGAAAACCATCTTGGTCATCAATCAAAGGAAAAAAATTAAAAAAATGATTGAAACCAACTTGTTGGCCAATCAAAGGAAAAAAAACACTTTGATTGGAAAACCATCTTGTTGGTTAATTAAAGACAAAAAAAAAAGATGACTCTTGTTCAAAAGCAATCAATTGTTACCTAGTGGCTTCCTTCTCGGAACTATTTGACCATGTTAACAATATGATGACAAGGACAACTAGAGGTATGATCAAGTTATTTTATTTTACTATTTTATTCTTAAACGTTCTTGTAAGTGTTTTTAAGATCTCTAAGGAAGGCAAGATAAAATTTGTATCTCCCTTAATTACAAATATGAAAATATATGCACCTTTTTGCAATCAAACTTTCAAAGTCTAATTTATGGGTAACCATGAATAAAAAACATGCATGAGGACATACATTAGCTTAGGTGTGGGAGAGAAATAAAAAAAGAGGTATGCATTTTTAATTTTAAATATGAGGTGCAAGGGAAACAGAATGAAATCCACACAAAAAATTGTTGTAAAAGAAAAGAAATCAAAAACAAAGAAAGGAGATCCACACAAGAACCTTCTCTAAAAGAAAGAAAAATAAAAACACAAGAAGGATATCCACACAATAACCTGCTATAAAATAAAGAAAAGTAAAAACAAAAGAAGGAGATCCACACAAGAACCTACTATAAAAGAAAGAAAATCAAAAACATCGAAGGAGATCCACACAAAAACCTGCTATAAAAGAAAGAAAATAAAAAACAATAGAAGGAGATCCACACAAGAACCTACGTTAAAATAAAAATGAAAAACAAAAGAAGAAGATCCACACAAGAACCTATTGTACAAGAAATAAAATCAAAAACAACGAAGGAGATCCACACAAGAACCTCCGCTTTGTAAAGAAAGAAAAACAAAAACAATAGAAAGATATCCACAAGAACCTATCCTTTAACTATTTATGGAATGCATACATGTATAAACTCAATGCAGAGAATATTATAAGAAGAGGAGATAATAATATAATGCATGAGGACATGCATAATATTAAGTTTGGGGCAATGATGAGGCCATAAATTGGACATAAATTACCATTATTTGTCCTTCTAAGTTACATTTGAAAATGGATTTAAATTTAATCTTGGAACTTATAATTTTCTTAAGATAGAATATATGATATGTATCTTGTTCCTTCTTTGGAAATAATTTTTATCTATTTTTTGACTAATCCTATTGATTATTTGGGAAAATATGCAAATTCTTATGTATTTAGGCCATAAAGGAAAGATAATGCTAGTATTGGGAAAGTGGAATAGATCATGAAGTACATTTAAACTTAAATATGATTTCAATATATTCAGATTCCTCTTGAAAAATTATGAAATTTCAAACAAAGAATAATCTCAATCCAAGATCACATGCAAAAGTTATAGTTATTTTAAGTTCACTCTGGAACTCATGATTTAATTCTAGAACTTGCGGGTTTAGTTCTAAAACTCACAGATTTAGTTCCAGAACTCACAAGTTTAGTTCTAGAAATCTCAAATGTAGTTCGAAACTCATATATTTAGTTTTGGAACTTAAATATTTTGTTCCAAAACTTGCATCAAACAAATAACATTTAGCTCTGGAACTTACAATTCATATATTTATATTTTGAAGTAATTAAAACAATGGGACAAAACTGCAAGGTATAGAATGATAGTTAGTTCCGAACTTGCAATTAATGGAGAAAGAAGATTTAGTTCTGAAACTTTTAGTTTATTTCTAAAACTATCATAAAAGGAATGATAAGTTTAGTTCGAAACTTTCCTAAAAGGAATGACAACGTTAGTGTAGACACCTATAGTTTGATCAAAGCACTATTATTATTAAATATTGCACTAACTATTCCTCTCCTCCCAAATCAACATCACACTATGAGTTAGACCTATCTAACTCCCTTCTTATGACACCTTTTTATCATATTTCATCTTTTAAACCACTTAATAGGTTATCATAAACTCGTTTTGACTACATTAGCTTTATATTCCCTTCTAGTCTACTT
The DNA here is from genome assembly GCA_018340775.1 of Taxus wallichiana var. yunnanensis. NCBI lineage: Eukaryota > Viridiplantae > Streptophyta > Pinopsida > Cupressales > Taxaceae > Taxus > Taxus wallichiana. Next base: position 841,710,593 of record CM031242.1, on the reverse strand, counting down.
CTATTATCTCCCTAAACTATAAATCCATTTTATTAGATTGATTAGACCTTCCAAAACCCTAATTCCTCTCTAAACGAGATTAATTAGTCTAACCTAGGTAAATTACCCTAAACCTAGTCAAATCCTACTTTGACTTACTAATTAACTTGTTGACTCCCTTTTTAGTCCCACGTGCACCAAAACGCCTCCCATTTCCCAAATGGAAAACTATAAATAGGCTAGGCCCCTTCACTCATTTCTAAGAAATCTCCCTCTTCCTAGCATAAACTATAGTATTTTGTTAGTGTTTTAGATTGTATTTCTTATATTGATCTATTAGCATTTGCTTTTGTATTTTATAGCACAAATATGGAGTAAAAGGCAAGAACCATTGTCATTGAATCCATTAATGGTGAGATATCTTTCTCTTAAGCACAAAACTGATTTTGTGGATCCTCTTAGGTTCATTATTTCAAGCTTTTAAAGAATAGAGGTTAGTTTCATTTGCTTAGCTTTCTTGTTTACTTCAAATTACTATATGCAAAGTATAAACCCTTGCTCATTTCTTATTTGATGGTCCATTGATCAGCTTGTTCAAATCCTTTGGGGTTTCTTTAGAGATTCTTACCCCATATCCATGGCTTTTGCAACTTTTCATTGAACACATTTGGAATGCCTGGTGGGACACTTATGTCCATCCTCCATTAATGGAGGTCTTTTGAGTTCTTCAAAGTTCATTTACAAATAGTTTTAGTTGAAACAACTTGTTATTTTCTCATTTCTACTTCTAAAACTAGCTAAATCACGCTTATTTGCATATGTTTTTGTGGGTTTCAACTTGAAATTGGATACTTTGACTAACAACTAACTGTTTTCTCTTTAAAAAATTCAAATCCATGAGTTTTGCATGTTTTTCAGAGGGTATGCATAGGTGTTGTAAAGGGGCGCATCCACGTTAAAACCCTAGTGTTTTTGTTAGAACAAAGTGCGGAAGTGTCTGGCTATACTTATCATTAATATTTTCTCTCTCTGCAGGGATGTGCATGTGTCTACGTTGGCAAGTCGGCATCTTTGTCTCTCTGGTCGTTTCTTTGTAAATAACCCCACCGTGTAAAATTTGAAACTTTTTGTTCTTTTCTTAGAGGTGTCTCTGTTTAACCCTAAGCGTACATGTTGAATTACAAATGTCTTTTTCTGTCTGGACATGTCTGTGTTTTTTTAGTATACTATGGTTTTTACTAATTTTGTTTTGCAGGCATATCCATTGAGTTAGGGGTGTACCCATTGGGTAGGGAGCGCTAGTTTCGGTTTGGATGTATAGGCATCTGTGTTAAACATGGAAATTTTTCTACAGTCTGCAAAATTTGATTTTTTGATCTCTACTGTAGGTTTCTAGGACTAAAAAATTAAATACAGAGTTTTCTTTGATATTTTAGTTTGCATAGTTAAGTGTTTTTTTGTTCTTAGCTTGAATTAGGTGTGTTAAAGTGTGTATTCTCTCTTCTCACACCTTCAAAGATGATCTTGGAGATCGAAACACTTCTACAAACTTGTATTGAATATTCAAAACACTTTTTCTATAAAGGATAAAGTAAACTTTCATGTGATTTATTAGGATTTTCACATTCCGTGTGCTCTTCTTTCACACGTTTTGGTGATCTTAGGAATCAAAATCAAGGTTTAAAGTTCTCTTTATTGACATCAATGTGTGAAACTAGAAATTACTAAAACTTGTTGTCTATAGGACCCAACGCTTGTAGAAGAAAGACGTCAAAACCAAACAAGACACAAGACTTCTAATACATGTGTTTTATGTAGGTTTCCAAATGGTGTACTACTTAAAACCACATTTAAATTAAAAAAGATAAAAAATGCACCACTTTCATTACACTGTATTGCAGGTTTTGGAAAAGGGTATGTCCATATCTGCTTAACTAGAACATCACCCCTTTGGCATAATGCCTTAAGCTACAACAATGGGGGTGGTTCCAGTAACCCCAAAGTAATCCACCGTTGTGTACCTTCATAGATCAAACAAGAAGCACTCCGCTTACCCACTTGACTAGTTTTCTTGTGAGTTAGTGTTATCGGTTGTCCATATGAAACCCCAATGAGAGTACATATGGACGCATTTATTTCCCACTCTTCCTGAAGGGGGTAAAGTAAAGTCGTGGTAATCCCAAACTATTCATTATGAAATTTTGGGTAAATCACACTTGCTTAAGACAACTTTGTAATACCTAGGTGAGAGAACTTATTAGGAGGCCATTTTATCTTGGAGCCCACTTTGCTAGTCCATTATTGCATCAACCCATCACAAAGTGACAACTCACTTGGTATCCGAACCTTGTATTTTGAACAAGGAAAAGAAACCTTGTAAGTTTTATCTAAGTTTCTTTCATCACAAAATTAAACTACGTCCCACTTTAGCTTAGTTTTATTCTCATCTTCGAGACACACAAAACTCTGCCCAAGTGGTGCTTAGTTTGTTTTTATCTTTTGATCTATAACCTTGAATTCTCACTACCCATTTTTCGGGGTGAGAAAGGTGCATACCTTGTGCATTTTTATCAGAGATAGTGCTCACCACTTTTTTGTTCATTTACACCCATCCATGTTTGTGGCTAGGTTGTTAAATGTCTAAAGTGCATAGGTACATTTTTCATATCTTTGATAAAAGTCCTTCAATCTTGATTTCAAGATCATCTTCACCGCTATGAGTTTGGTTCATCATTTGTCTCTTCTTGAGTTTTTAATTCTTCTCGCATTCTAGTCACACAATCTAGGTACTTACATCATGTTTTCAATTTCTTGAGAACGTGATATAAGTCCCTTTATTGCATGGTTACACTACTCACACGATTAAAAATCTTCTTGTTATATTCATTACTTGGTTTCTGCTTTCGATGTCATCCGATTCTTTTTGAAAAGTTTCGATAACACCTTATATATATATATATATATATATATATATATATATATATAATGTGATAAGATTGTCATGGTACTAACACCTTGCTTGCTTAGTTAATGTATCACGATGACATTGTTATGCTATATCTAGTCACGAATTTCATTTTTCGTAAGGTTTGGATTTCATCGGCATTTAAGCTAGTGTTAGCATACCTCATCGAGCGACCACGTCAACATCACATTAGTACTTAGGCCTTGTTAGAATTATAACTTGACCTAAATATTGATACATTATTTTCGCTATCTGCTTTGGGGCATAGGATTGGTAACAACGAATTGGGTAATTATTATGTTTAGATGTGCATATGAGTGTTCCTTGATAAAAATGACTACATAATACTCGCATCTAGGATACACTATGGTATAGTTCAAACATCACCTTGAATGGATTATGGAAACCATATACTTAGGGGTCATGCTAGCTACATACAAACATCGGATAGTAATGCCTAAAATCACAAAGATAGCAACCAAATCAAACGAGCATGACATAGAAGAAAACCATTTCAAAACCTTCCCATTTAGTGGAAAGAACTTAGCGCCTCTATTTTCTCAAGTCAAGGATGCGGATCCATTAATTGACCATAGTGAGGAATATTCGGACTCTTTCGGAGAGCAAAAAGATTAGACCTAGGTAGATTTTATGAACTCCTATATTATAACAGATCATGTACTCACAAGAGTCCTAGAATTCGTAGAAAAAATTCCACGTGAGTGCTCAATCACCTGAAATTATATCATAACAAAGTGTCCAGGGGATACAAAAAACACATCATTCATCAGGAATTTGATGTAGGAGATCTAGTTCTAAAATAAAATCAGAAGAACACCATCAAAGACAGAGAAAAGAAAGGTAAGTTTGAGGCTAATTGGCTAGGTCCTTATGTAGTAGTTGCAAATTATGGACCATGAGCCTATAAAATTGCATACTCAGAAGGTGAAGAGCTTCCAAAACCTATGAAAACCATGCACCTCAAGGAGTTATATGCTTAAGCATGACAAGAATATCAGATAAGAACTAAAAACTAGAAAAAAAAAAAAACAAAAAAATGGAAAATTGAGAAAACAATAAAGAAAAAGCAGGTCGTCAACATGTGAAAACCACGCAATTGTGGTGCACTGGGCATTTCTTTGGGTGAAAACCAGTTTTCGATGCTCAAGGAAGATTCCTCGAGCACAAGTCACTAATACAACATGACAGTAATCATCACCACTTTCTAGATATGACTTCCTTTGCTAGGTATAGGAACCCTATTAAAGCCACCCTTGCACAACTTGTGATCTAGCTTATTTTACTCTTGTATCTACATGAAGGAAGTTTTCTTTGTATATTCTCATCTAATGCTAGGGGCATCCATACTTATTTTTTCTTATACATTGCTTTCAGAACATGACCTTAGAAAATGCAAAAACATTCAGAAAATGGATATGCAAAAATCTAAACATTCAGAAAATCTCCCTTCTAGGGATGAAGCTTTTAGTTGTCTTTCAAGATAACCCAAAAACATTAGAAAATATATCAATGTTATCCTGTAAAAACAAAGTAGTGGTTAAATTGCTTTTAGTTGTCAGTTTGTATAGTTTTGGTTGTATATTTAGTTTTGTTAACTTTTTCTTATGTGTTTCTTTACTGCACATTTGTTTGTTATCACATCTATCATCTATCATTCATCACATATAACATCATTTACTACATCATATATACGAAATGCTAAGTATTACATCATGCATGTATGCTAAGCTAATCATCACATATCATATCATCAATGGGGGCAAGAGGGGTTGCGCATGATCACAAATCTTTCCCCCCCCACACAATATCATCTAATATCATCCAAAGTGATAGTATCTACCAAGATCTCATCTACAAGACATTTACACCGTCATGGGGCATTATTTTCCACCTATTGCTTATCTCTAGACCAAATCAGGCATGTTAAAATTATTTACGCGTACTTTTAGGATATTTCCTATCTCTTAAATTCTTCTGACCGATCAAAAATTTAAAAATTATAAAACCATCCAAAAATCCAAAAACTCGTAAACACTTCAAAAATGAATTAAAATTGGTAATTAGCTCAGTTTGCGGCTGAAATTTGTGTCTCTCACATGACACTCATCTCGTATCTTGTTAGGCATGTTCAAATGTTTTGAAACAACGACTCATGGATCATCTACATATTCAAACATCTAAACAAGCTACATTGCTTACTTCATATGTACTGGAGCACTATCGGTTTCATGATACTATTTTCATCGTGCACATTGCTATTTCACTGGACCCAAGTTTCCTCCATATTTTCCCTTGCACTATACACATTGCTTGGGGCATCATCCTTCACCCTTGTTGTTTATCAGAACATTTGGTACTACAAATCGATAAAAAAATATTTTTGCAACTATCTTGAATGTTGTTGGTTTAAGTGTGTGTGATTGTACTTATTTCCCTGTTAGGTGAGATTGTTTATTTCTTGTATTGCATTGCATTCGTGTATGTTGCATATTGTTGTTTTTCTTTTATCATAGGATGGTTATTTGTATCGTATCTTTTCATGTCATGTTACGCCTCCATCATATGCTTACATTTTAATAAGGACCAATGATGAGGATTCTAAGAAAAATGATGATTCTGTATTGTTTCTATAAGGCACTAGTTTGTGGATAGCTCAATATCCCTTTTTACTTTCTCATCTCCTTTCTTCTCGCTTTCTCTCCTACTCTCTTTTTCAATCATCGATCTAGTTTCTCTATCACCCATTAATATTCGAGGGGCATCCTTCATCCTTCATCCTATTAATTTTTCTTCTACCCCTTCAAAATTTTCTACTCGTTTACATTTGTCTACTTTCTTTGAAGTGACGTGGCTTACGTCACCCCAAAGAGGGGAAAATGTAGACACCTGTAGTTTGATCAAAGCACTATTATTCCTAAATATTGCACTAACTATTCCTCTCCTCACAAATCAACAAAGACACTGTCAGTTAGACCTATCTAACTCCTTCTTACGACACCTTTTTGGTCATATTTCCTCTTGTAAACCACTTAAACAGGTTATCATAGCCTCGTTCTGACTACATTAGCTTCTTATTCCCTTCTAGTCTACTTCTATTAGCTCCCTGACTATCAATCCATTTCATTGGATTGATTAGACCTTCTAGAACCCTTCCAAAACCCTAATTCCTCTCTAAACGAGATTAATTAGTCTAACCTAGGTTAATTACCCTAAACCTAGTCAAATCCTACTTTGACTTACTAATTAACTTGTTGACTCCCTTTTTAGTCCCACATGCACCAAAATCCTCCCATTTCCCAAATGGAAAACTATAAATAGGCTAGACCCCTTCACTCATTTCTAAGAATTCTCCCTCTTCCTAGCATAAACTATAGTATTTTGTTAGGGTTTTAGATTGTATTTCTTCTATTGAGCTATTAGCATTTGCTTTTGTATTTTATAACACAAATATGGAGTAAAGGGAAGAACCATTGGCCTTGAAGCCATTAATGGTGAGATCTATTTCTCTTAAGCACAAAATGATTTCTTAGATCCTCTTAGGCTCATTAGTTCAAGCTTTCAAAGAATAGAGGTTAGTTTCATTTGCTTAGCTTGCTTGTTTACTTCAAATTACTATATGCAAAGTAGAAACCCTTGCTCATTTCTTATCTGATGGTCCATTTATCAGCTTCTTCAAATCCTTTGATGTTTCTTTAGAGATTATTACCCCATATCCCCTCGGCTTTTGAAACTTTTCATTGAACTCGCTTAGCTTTGAGACCTACATCAACGAAATGACAGCTTTTCAGAATTTTGAAACATCAAATAATCTAATGGAAAATTTGAGAATTTTTTTGTTTATAATAATGTGTTTAACATAAACCTCATTCATATTTTATACAAATTTTTCCAATGAAGAGAAATCTAAGTTTTTGTGAGCTACAATCGAGGAAAAAGTGTATCAGATGAGCACTAAAAGTTCCATAAACAAAAATGGAAAAGTCAAACGGAAAATATTAGAGAGGATTTTCTTCATAGAAATGTGTTTAACAAAAATCTCATTCAGATTTGCTATAGGTTTTACCAATGAAGATAAATCTAACTTTTAGTGAGCTGCAATCCGAGGAAAAAATGTATCAGACGAGCACTAAAAGTTCCATAAATAGAAAAAGTAAAGTCAAAAAAATATGAGAGAGGTTTTTGTTCATAGAAGCGTTTATAACAAAAAATTCTTTCCGATTTGCTACAGGTTTTACCAATGAAGAGATATCTAACTTTTAGTGAACTGTATACTTAGGAAAAAGTGTATTAGAGAAGCGTTAAAAGTTCCACAATCAAAAACAACGAAGTCGGATGGAAAATCTGGAAAAGGTATTATGTCAAAATCATATTTTGAGGAAAAACCTCCTTCCAATAATATAGGAGAATAAAATCATTGTGATTCTTATTACTGAAAAGGAGAAGATTTGGGAGCAAATATTCCTAAAAAAGTTAGATAAGACTTTGACTCTAATAATATATCTCTCTCATACTTTGTTGAGATGGAGATCTTAGTTATTAGGATTAGAATAAAGATAAGATCAGATTGTATCTCCCAAAATAAGGAGTTGATTAGATGCATAAATTATAAATGCAACCTTCCACACTCATATATATCATTTTTACTACCAAGAAATGAATTTGTTCTTTTCTATCCAATATTATGCAGTTCTGAGTTAAGATCTCGAAGCATGGTTTAAATCCTCTTCTAAGGAATGAGCTAACCACTGTTTCTAAGGAAGATGGATATGTATATTTGTGTGTTTATTTTGTAATAATTTATGTTTATTTATTTTTCTGTAATTATTCTCTTGTTGTGTTGTTCTTCTCTTTGTATTGTAACATTCACCTATTGTAAACCTTTAGGTGTTTCATTTATTTTTTCTTATTTCCGATTCAAAAAAATCAATTTATGCAAGTGTGTTTTATACCTGCAATCTTGATTTCCTTTATGCAAGTGTGTTTATAGTTTAGAAATTGTGAATTTAAATTTCTGCATGTGTGCTTTCAATTTATGCAAGTTTGGATTGTGATTAAGGGAGCTGATTTCCAAGATCTTCTTCTCTTAATGCATACAACCATTCAACACCAGCCCTAGATTGGCATTATTAATGGTGAGGATTTATGACCCTCATAATGTTGTGAAAAATATTATTCCACCATAATTTAGGTATTGGAATTAGCTTTACGACGATGTTTTATTTTACTTCTAACACCATTTGAAGCTCCTTAATCTTCTTCAAGCCTAGTAATTTTTTTAGGCACATCGTGAACTACCTAGGCTTGAGAACCCTATTTTCACTCGACTACTCCAAGTCTTTTAAAACTTCCCGAAACCTTCCAAATTCATTTCCATGATGTTATAATGTTTTGAATTCACCTCTTTCTTGAATTTGGCCCTTTCATTCCACTCCGGGGTTAATCTAGTCCCAGGAAGGCCAAAGTGATAGCCCTATCCATTACTACCTATAGTTTGCAAATGAACTCATGAAATCTCTCAAGGGGAATGAATGGAATTTCCTAAATAACCTAGGGATTGATAGAACATTAGTTGAGAAGTTACTTGGACTTACTAGATAGAGCTAGGGTATCTTGGAATGATAGAACTTAAAAAACTTGACACTCGGGGTATAGTTGTCATGCTTGGAAGTTTTCAATTATCATTTTTCACATTTGCATGACAATAGTTGGCTCTAGCTTGGCGACATGACATGGACTCAGCATAGTGAAGACATGACATGGGATTGCAAAATCTCAATTTTAGACCATATAATTCACTGACCAGTTCCTTATCCATTGTGCCTTGCAGAGTCATGTACAACTTACAACAAGTGAGAGAGAGAAGAAGGAAAAGCACACGCACATGAAAAGGATGGAAAGGAAACACTTGAAATACAAAAAGAAGGGAAACACATGCAAAAAAAGGGAAACAAACCTAACAATCACCTATGGTACAAGGTGGGGAACAACCCACTTTCATTGAAGTACTTTTCATTTCTCAAAAGTTACCCTTGAAGAAAAACACTTTGAATGATGATTTTCTCGTGAAGTCATTGACTGACGGGTTCAAACAATTAGCCTCCCCTCCTCAGCAGCTTATGAAAGCCACGTAATTTCACAATTGTTTGTGTACTTGGTAGAAGTGAGTACATGTGAACTTCTTTATGCCTAGGTCCTTGCTTGGAAATTCCACAGACTTCATATTCTTTGAAATCAGTTTCATAGTGTCAGTTTCCTTCCATGTTTATCCATATAGTTGATTCTCCATCAAGTGTGCTATCACTACCCCAGAGCTGATTTTTTTTCCAATTCCTTTGATATTCTAAGTTACTTTCTTTCTCGGGTCTATGCTCATTGACATCTTCTCCATGAGAAACATTTGATTCATCCTTTATCTCTACTCCATTGTGAGGTGTTTGAGTATTGATGGGAGGATCGAGAGGAAAACTCATACTTGTCTTGTATATCCATGGCATGAGTGAAGAGATCAAGAATAAGCTCGGGGTCTTCCACAACTTCTACTGCATCCAAGATTTCTTGCACAGAGTTATGCTTCATCATTTCTTGCAGCTCATCTTTATATGCCTTTGAAGAATGCAGCTCGAGGAAACTATCTAGAGGAGTTACCTCATCATCTTGGGAATTATTGTGCTCTACCGATCCTTCATCAAAAAGAGATTCATCTTCAAAGGCCTTGAAACTTCTTGCTTTAGTTTGTTCATCATGGAAATATTCTTCCATTGGGAAATAAAATACCTCGATTTCATCATCATATCCACCAACCATTAGCTTGAGAGGGATATCATATTTCTCATCTAGATTTATTTCAACATAGCTCGTCCTCACACTGGTTGAGGTTTCCAAGTCAGCTTTATGCTTGTCTTCCAGATTCATTGCTTGCATTAAAAATTCAAGACTAGTCTCAGGGTCTTCCGTTTCTTCCGCGGCTCTTATCAATTCTTATACAAATGGTTCTTCCCCACGGTTTGAGGGTTCATTATAGACTATCCTAGTCTCTTCCCGGGTGACATGATCAAGGGAGTCCTCATCTTCGAATGGCAAAAAGAAAATTTATTTATCACGGATAAACACATAAGATGATTTTTCTATTTGAAAATTGTCAAGAACCATTTCCTCTTCTTCATGGTTTGCGTCATCCGACAATTTGGAGCTGCCCTCTTCTAACTCAAATCTCCTCAATGCTTCTTCAAATTCCAAATCTCTCTGGGAGGGATAGTATGGACCTATTAAGATGGGAATATCCTCTTTTCCCTCGGGCCACAAAAGTGATTCATCTTCCCGCTATCCCGATATAAGATGTTAGCTTTTGGGCTTCTTGAATTTCATACCATGTACATAATCTTCTTCTCGGAAGTAATTTCTCCATGTATCCCTTCACCGGGTATGGTTGCGGAAGAAAAATTCATCCGAATTTACCCTCCCAAGTCTTTCCTAAAATTTCTACTCGGTAATAGTCCAATGAGGTCAGGACGTCTACTACGAAAATAATTGCTGAAACTTTCTTGTCTAGAAATATGGCGAGAGCCACCTGTGCATCTTTGACCTTCCCTACAATTGAGACCCTTTTTTATTCCAAAGAGTAACAAGAGCCACTAGGTGGAGTCATGGTAAGTTTGAGAGCCTTGGCGACCTTTAAAGGCATCATGTTGTCTGAGGCACCAAAATCTATTATGCAATTGTTTAGTACATATTCTCCAACAAGAAGGGAGACGTAAAAGGTTCAACTTTATCAGTATTTGATGCACTCAGAGAAAGCATTTTATGTGATGGAGGTGTAGGTGATTGTTGTAGCATCCCTTTGGAACTAGAAGTTACAAAGACATTGGGTTTTTGACTACCACTCCTGATATATTAGACGAACCTCTCAAATTGTTTAGGATGAGTTTACAAATATTCAAGTATCACTAATTTGAACTTTGGCCTTGTTTGCACATTCTATGAAGTCAAAGGAGAAGATGCGGACAAGGGGGCACGAAGGGACTGATTTTGGAGTCTACATAGGCTTACGAGCGGGATTTGATGTTTGAGGAGTGGAAGATGTTTTAAATGGCGGACTAGTAGATTTCAAGGAATTATATTTTGTAGGAGCAGATTTGGGTTTAGAATTGGAAGAGGTATTGGAAGAATTACTTGAAATAGCGAGATCCTTCTTACTTGCTACAGGATCAAGCTCCAATAATGCAAACTTCTTGGAAGGAGGAAGTGGTGATCCTGAAATGATTATTTTTTTTACGAGTCTCCATAGGAGGATCATCAACCTTCTTGTTATTCACAGTAGTGGAGGGGGGTACTATTTTCTTGGACTGAGAACAAGTGAATACCGCACATGATAAATTGGCATCTTCTTCGTCTTCTTCATAACCTCCAGAATACACATAGAATTTGATTTGTGTATCATTATCAAACTCATCACTTTCTAGGAAACCACAAGCTTCTCTTTCTTGTTCAAAATCCTCTTCACTTTCCTTACTCCTACAAATTGCATTGTGGTGGGGCATCTAAGGAAATCCTTTGGGGTGCTCCTGCAATCTAATTTTCTTTTCTTCTTTAGGAAGAAACTTGTTCAAATAATTCCCTTTTAAAATATTCTATCTCATTTGCAAGCTTTTGCGAAACCGATTGGTTCCCTTATCTCCAAGATATTGGTTCTTGCCTTTTGATGGATTCTTGATCTTTCTAGAGAGGATGAGATTGTCATCAAGTGAATGTTATCTAATTTTTCCCCCACGAAAAATTGATCAAACATGAACCTACATAAGAGAAAATTGGAGAAAGGCTCAATGTTTTCGGACTTCACATACGAGTCAACTTGAAACAAAGTAATTGATTCATGGAAATTGCCACGTGTCACTCGGTGAAATTCCAAAAGGTGCAACAAAATGGAGACCCTAAGTGATCACAAGCTCGTCGTGTGGTCGAGTCAAAAAAGGGGCAAAGTCGGTCATTGAATCAGCTAGCTATCGCAGAGCCGATGGAAGTCTCCACGTATCTAAATGGCGCACCTCTAAGGGTTAGGTATAAATTGGATCTTCAAATGTGTGTGGACTCTCCACGTTTCCAGGGTCCCACAAATTTGTTCCTAATGGGCGGTAATACAAAGTCAGTAGTTGAAAAGTCTCAGGTTAGCGGAAGCCTCCACATGCCTCATCGACGCAATTTCAAAACCAAATCGAGAGGTAGGTCTAAAGAAAGAGCCGCCCCTCCACATGTTTAGGGTCAGAAGTAGTGATCTACCAAATAGGAGGGACCCATCCAAAACACGAAGCAAACAAAGCGGACTCCGTAGAAAGTTCCACAGTCAACTCAAACGCACCTTCAAAGGTAAAGTCCAAAGGAAGTCTCTCGAACTACCACAGATCCTCCACATGTCCATGGCACGAGAAGTGGCACCGGCCATTGAAAAGTCCAACCAATTAGCGGGAGCCTCCATGTGTCTCTTCGGTATGTCTTCAAAGGTAAAATATGAAGGTCATTTCCAAACAAGCGCAAAGCCTCCATGTGTCGACATTTAGGTATAGTGTCTCCATCTACGTGAGGGGCTTGGGTAGAACACAAAGGAAATAAATAAGGCCCACAGATGATGCCACATGTCAATTTGGCATGACTTCAAGAGTGGAAGGAGGGGGCGAAATCTTAAAACCCACAAGGTTGCCATGTTTACCTTGTATGGATGGACTCTTTTAAATGGTGAGAGCCTGCATTAAATGCCTAACCCCGACCTTCAGATGGCCATATATTTTGACTAGAAGCTCGTAATTGAGTGGGAAAGGATGTTTTGGACAGCTCTCGGTACCTGCTACTTACTTGTCACCATTATTGAAAAATGGTAAATTCGGTCCGCCATTTTCAAGGATTTTAAGTCTCCCACATGCCAACATAATGAAGAATGAGCCTCCTTTCTTTCCCAGGCAAGAAACAACACGTTGAGGCATGGGCTTTATCAGGGAACCCATCATTGTTGTAGATGAAATTCAATGCTCTTTTCGGGTGGTTGAAGTAGGATTCAAATTTTCCCTCTCTCCTCCTCTTATTCTTCTATATATTGTAAAAGGGGCAATTTCAAAAAAATTCGTCATCTTTTCTCTCCTAATCCCCCCTCTCTCTCTCTCTTCCTTAGGGAAGAATGTAGAGCTTAAGCCTCCTATCTTGGCTCTTTAATGGCATTATCTTGCCCCTTTCCCACTAATGATGTCTTGTGTGAACCTATGGAGAAATAAAATATGTTTCATGATGCATCTTGTCCATCCTTGTTTATTTTATTATCTTTTCTCACCTCTCATCATCGCAGGGTATACTATGTATATCTCGATGTCTATTGCAGGTTTTGGGAGTTATGTTTAATGGGTTTGAAGTGGTGTTCGTGTGAAATCTATCCTTTTCCTGTGATGCATCTGTCCATCCTCTCCATTTCTCACCTCTCACCATTTCAAGCAACTGAAATTGTGATCAAAACTCCAATTTTCTTGGCACTATCACCTTGTTAGTGTAGGATTTCCCTTTTATGCACTTTCTCTCCCAGGCTCCTTGGCACTATTAGAATAGGTTTAGTTAGGCATCATTTCTACATTAGGAGTAATTTGGTGTTAGGATTAGGAAGAAGAGGTCAACTTTCTCCAGCTATCCATCTCAAGTTCACAAGTCCCACAACTTGAGAGATGGTCCCATGTTATGCAAATTACACCGAATGCAACACTCTCATCGAGAGGCCATTCGAGGGTGCTATGATTTTTCACTAATAGTTTTAGCACGCCCGATGGGACATGTTTGAATCACGTTATCACTTCACTTCATTAGGCTTGATGTGCTCTTGGTGAAGATCTCATCCTTTGGAGGCACTTTCAAGCACATATGATGACTCCATCTATTTAACAACCCACATCTCTAAAGTTACAGATCTTCTTCCCATCCATTTTCATCCATTATTCGTTCCACATATTTCATGTTCTTCCATTCCATGAAGTTGTACAATCATGACTTCATTCCCAACTTGGAACTCACTCTTACAACAACAACAATATAGTCTACCTCCCATGTATTTCTCAACTCCTCTAGATCAACATTATGGTCAGATCCAAAACCATTATGCTTACCCACATGAGCAGTTTCAAAACTATTCAGCCTATGGAGCTTATCAAGAGAAAGGGTATGCATATGATGATAAAAACTATATGGAGAATGTTGATCTACTGGAGAAGATCCAAAGAATGGAGGATGGCATGGTTTAGTCAAGGTATAAAGCACAAATGAGGGCATTTAAAATTTGTTTCAGGGCACCTTGTCCATGGGTTGGCTCTTTTCAAAGACACTATAGCCCATAGGAGAATATTGACTTCATGGTTTAGATGCTGCCCCAACTTTTGCAATGGAGCGACGAAATTGAGGCCTACGAGCTTGGTGCAAGACAACCTTTTCAATGGGTAAGTCCATCACCTCATATTTTTCTTTTCCTCTTCCTCAATCAATATCATCACAGCAGTGTCATGAGTCTAGCTTCCCATCCACTGCCCCAAGTGTTGATTTCCCTTCTCCATCCCCTAGTCTTCTATCTCTTCTCATCTCATTTCATCTTCCATTTTCCCTTCCAAATCCAAGTCCCCTCCATAAGATCTAAAAGAAATATCTTCCCCCACCATAAATAAGTCAACAACTAGTGGAGACTCGCCCACAACTCCTCCTACTCTCCCGAGTCCATGTTAGAAATAGACTCAAAAACCCGACCAAGGGAGCAACAAGAAGAAGAGATAGACAAAGAATAAATGATCAAAAGATTAGGAAACTTGGCTCTCATATTTAGGATTACAAAAATCCCTTTGATGGTTAAACCTTCGAGAGGAGGTCGGGTCGATCGCAAGTGGTGGAAGCTTTAGCTACAACACAAGCAATGGAAGAAGGAGATACTCCAAATCTAAAAGAATAGGAGTATGTTCTAGATGTGGAGGAGAACCATACGGTTCCAAAGGCTTCAAGTGTAGAGCATGCCATAGAAGAAACTTCATTTATTTATCCCACTTCATCCCCTTCAAGCTCTAATGTCAAAGAAGAGTTTTATCTTTCAAACTTCATGTTTGAGGATGAGGAGAACCATGGTGAGAAAATTACATATCTGGAGGACACCATGGAGGAGGTCGAGCATGTCGCAGAAGGAACAACAAGGAGCTAGATTTTCTATTAGACTTGGAGGATTGCTTTGATGGTGAGGAGCCCATAGAAATAACATCATTTTCTCCTCCATCATCCACCTTCTAAGCACATGAGTCCACTACCATGGAAGAGAGCACCTAATAACAACATCCTGCATCTCACAATGGCCCTCTGGAACCAAGGTTGGAGGAGCATAATCTTCCATGTTCTTCTCAGGAGGATGAAGTTAAAGAACACAAGGACCCCATCTCTTCCACATTATTCACCCAAGAAGGATTTTAGGAAGACTCCATTTTTAGAATTGAATTTCAGAGAAATGGGCAAACTACACGGATCAAACCATGCCCAATCAGGTACTTGGCTTCATTGGATCCAAGAGAGAAGAAAAAACCTATCATACCAACTTCAAGGCATGAGGATGAGTATCAAAGCACCAAGGGTCACCATCAACACCTCCAGGAGTCCAATGTTTATCAACTTGAGGAGGTATTTTTGATTGATGTTGATACCTTGATGATTTGGGTAGAGGATCGGCCTCTTGTCGGTTTCTCACTCATAATAAAAGCCATGTTCAGTGCAAAACCATATACATGGCCACATTTTTTAAAGAAGGGAAACTATTTCTCCCTGCCTATAATAAGCTTTGTTTAGATTTTCTTTGTCAAGTAAGTGTAGTGTAACATCAGCTAAAAAAACCACTCGAGACCAAGGAATAACCTAGGTTTAGTTAGAAAAATTATGGGATATTTTTTTGTTTAAGGAGAGGCTACAACTAGACTCGAAGCAGCAATTGTCTCAAAGAAATATATCAAGGTAAATCATGTTAAGAAGATAAAGTTTTCCATTAGAACAAAATATAAAAGACCACATTACAATTAGTGAGTATAATTAACCAAATATAGTTTAAATTTCCTTTAGGTGCTAATTTAATAATTAGGTCAAGTTAACTCTAGGTTAAATATTTCTTAATTATACTTAAAGGGTTATAAGGGCCAAAACAATAAAACTAGGCTCTCATTACAAGGGTTTAGGAAAAAAATTCCCTTGCCCCATAAGGTGACCCCAGAAAGGTCAACTCATGCTTTAGAAAAACACATTGAAATTTAGAAAGGTAAACCTCCACTTACCCACTCCTATACTAGCTTAAAAGATTCAAACTGATTTTTTCACATATTTCCCATACTCAAAATTTCTCTCCCAAGCCTACGAGACCCGCTCTTGGGAAAATTTTGAAGTAGATTTGCTTTCATAGAAGAATTTATTTTACACACTCTACATGACTTATTTTAGGCATGTATGATTTAATATTTGTATATAAGATTTGTTCGTATTGCTCCAGAGGTACAATGTGCCAGGACCTTTAGTAATTACGGCGGGAGACCCATAGTTTCTTGAATAAATTCTAATTTAAAAATACAAAAATACTGATTAACTAAAATTAGGTTGTGAGGGAATACATTTCTAGGGATAGGTAAAAGCCCCAAGTCAATACAATTTTCTACTCTCAGTTATCGCATCTTCAATATTTTCATATGAAAATTGAGAGTGCAAACGACAGGGAGAGTTCAGGGTCACCAAGCGCAAGCAGTCGAGCTCAGAGATAAGATCAATAATAGGCTATCATTCATGACTCCATGCCAATATATGAAACAAGGTAACGATATGTTCACCTAGCAGGCGGTGTCCCTGTTAGTCACCAAATTGTTATCCAATTTTTCCCACTGGGAAAAATTGATCAAACACGACCCTACACAAGAAAAAAATTGGAGAAAGGCTCAAAGTTTTTGGAATTCACATATGAGTCAACTCGAAACAAAGTAAGCTCGACTCATGAAAAGTTCCATGTGTCATCTTGGGGCAATCCAAAAGGAACAAAAAAAGAGACCCTAAATGAGTGTAGGCTCGCCACGCGATTCTGATCAAAAAAAGGGGCAAAGGCGGCCGTTGAATCACTTAGGTATCGCAGAGCCGGCGAAGTATCCACACATCGAATGATGCACCTCCAAGGTTCATGTACAAATTGGATCTCCAAATGTGCGCGAGACTCACTACGTTCCAGGGGGTCCCACAAAGTTGTTCCTAAATGGACGGGAAGACAAATTCGATAGTTGAAAAGTATCGAGTCGGCAAAATCCTCCACGTGCCTCATCGACGTAATTTCAAAATAAAAATCTAGAGGTAGGTCCTAAGTGAGCGTTGGCCCTCAATGTGTTTAGGGTCGATGAAGTTCTCCGCCAAACAGGGGGGACCCAACCAAAATGTGAAGGAAACAGAGAGGGCCCAAAAGTGTCATGTGTCAACTCGACACACCTTCAAAGGTAAAGTCAAAAGGTAGTCTCGTGAACTAGCATAGACCATCCATGTGTCCATGGCCCAAGGACATGGCACTCGCCATAAAAATTCCAACCGATTATTAGGAGCATCCACGTGTCTCTTCGATGCATCTTAGAAGGAAAAATTTGGAGGCGGTTTCCAAATGAGCATGACGCCGCCACACCTCTCGGGTCGAGCATAGTGTCTCTGCAAAGAGAGGGGATAAAGAAGAACACAAAGGAAATAGAGGTGGCCCGTAGATGACACCATGTGTCAATTTGGCATGAATTCAAGAGTGGAAGGAGGGGGAAAATCTTAAAACTCATGAGGCTGCTATGTGGACCTTGTATGGATGGACTCTTTTAAATGTTGAGAGCTGCGTTAAACGCTTGACCCTGGCCTTTAGACGGCCATATATTTCAACTTGAAGCTCGAAATTGAGAGGGAAAGGAGGTTATGAAAATCTCTCGGTGCCTTTTCCTTACTTGTCACCATTATTGAATAATGGTAAATTTGTTCCGCCATTTTCGAGGTTGTCAAGTCTCCCACCTGCCACCATAATGAAGAATGAGCCTCCTTTCTTACCAAGCAAGGAACAACATGTGGAGGCATGGTATTTTCGGGAACCCATCATTATTGCGGTGAAATTCAATTCTCTTCTAGGGTGGTTAAGGTAGGATTCAAATTTTCTTCTCCTTCACTCATTCTTCTATATATTGTAAAAGAGAGGCAATTTCAAAAGGTTGGTCATCTTTTCTCTCCTACACCACCCTCTCTTTCTTCCTTAGGGAAGAATGTGGAGCTTAAGCCTCCTCTCTTGGCTCTGTAATGGAATTTTCTTTCACCTTTCCCACTAATAATGTAATTTGTGAACCTATGGAGCAATAAAATTTGTTTCATGATGCATCTTGTCCATCCTTTCTTATTTTATTATCTCTTCTCACCTCTCATTATCGTATGGTATACTATGCATAACTCTTATGTCTATTGTAGGTTTTGGGAGATTTTTTAAAGGGTTTGAAGTGGTGTTCTATGTGAATTCTATCTTTGGTTTATGATGCATCTGCCTATCCTCTCCATTTCTCACCTATCTTCATTTTAGGTAGTTGAGATTGTGATCAACTCTCCCCTTTTGGTGCTATCACCTTGTTAGTGTAGGATTTCCCTTTTTATATTCTATCTCTCCTTATGTTCTTGGCATTGTTAGAATAGGTGTAGTTAGGTGTAATTTCTCCATTAGGAGTAGTTTAGAATTAGGATTAGGAAGAAGAATTTGTATTTCTCCGGAGGTCCATCTCAAGTTCGCAAGCCCCACAACTTGAGAGATTGTCCCATGTTATGCAGATTACACCAAATGCCCAACTCAAATCGAGAGGCCATTCGAGGTGTTGTGATTTTACACTAAGAGTACAATGGCTAATGTTTGTGCTTCAGTAATATCCCTTGGTTGAATAATTCATAGGATAAATCCTACCTCCGGTGATTTAACATTGATGAAGAATCTCTTGACATTGAATTGAGATGGTGAATCCTCTTCAAGTATCCTCTAAAGTAATCCTTCGAAATGAGACACAAAGTCTCTCATGGTTTTGTTTTCTCCTTTCTTTATTTAAGAAAACTTGTTATCCAAAAATTCACCCCCAAGGTAAATTTTGATAACATGCATCAAATTCTTTAGTCCCAAGCAATTATATTGATTCAAGGCAAAGCATCATGTTTGTGGGTCCCCTCATTTTTTCTAACTCCCCTGCCAAGAAAGAAAGAGCAAGCTCAAAAAATGTGAAAAGGTTGCGAAAGACAGGCTCGGGCCAGGAAAAATCACGAAAAATGGCTAAGTCTTAGTCTCCGGGACAGCCGGGACAAAAGTACGCGAGGGACGCGTGGGACGCGAAAGCGCGAATCGGCCGAAGGAAGAGTTTCTCGTCCGGGACAGCCGGGACAAAAGTACGCGAGGGACGCGTGGGATGCGAAAGCGCGAATCGGCCGAAGGAAGAGTTTCTCGTCCGGGACAGCCGGGACAAAAGTACGCGAGGGACGCGTGGGATGCAAAAGCGAATCGGCCGAAGGAAGAGTTTCTCGTCCGGGACAATGTAGGGACAAAAGTACGCGAGGGACGCCTTAGCGCGAATCGGCCGAAGGAAGAGTTTCTCGTCCGGGACAGCCGGGACAAAAGTACGTGAGGGACGCGTGGGACGCGAAAGCGCGTGAATCGGCCGAAGGAAGGGTTTCTCGTCCGGGAAAAGTCAACATTTGACCTGCGAAACTTCAAACGGCCATAACTTTTGACTCCGAGCTCCGATTTTCACAAAATTGGACTTTAGAACGAGCACGACGTCCTCTACGCCAAAGAAACTGGATTTCTTATTTTTAATGAGGGGAGATATATTTAAATAAAATAAACATATTCGGCTCCAGTCGATCCAATGCTCATTCCCGTCAAATGACAGAAACGCCTGCCAGACCCAAAATAGCTGCCCACACTCAGAAGGCCATAACTTTTGCATTTCTCAACGAAATTGCACAAAATTGGTACCGTTGGAATCGTGGTTCCGAGTCCGATGCACAAAATCAAGAAATTCCAGATTTGATTAGAAATTGATTGATTTTTTTAAGAAAACGTGGCCGGATTCGAGCAGTGTTTTATTTGGTAGTCATGTGAGTGCAATTAAGAGCATGGTCATCATTCTTTCTCTCTTGCAGCACATGGGACAGTATGGGGAGCCTTTTGCAAAGTAATTTATGACCATTTCAATCAATTTAATGCCTCTTACAGGTGGTTGAAGGATAGATTTTGGGATTTCCATTTTCCCTTCTCTTTTCCTTCTCTTTTCTATAAATTGGAGTGTTGGGCTCATTGTAAAGGGGAGTTTTGGGTAGCAAAGCTCTTAAAATTGCTTTGTGAAGCCAGTGTGTTGCAGGCCCTTGTAGTGGACTCCTTGCATGGTGATCCAGGCCCTTATCTTGTAATAGATTGAACTGTGCATACCATGAAGCAATAAAATATCAGTTTGTGGATGTATCTTCCCCTGCTGTGTTTTCTTGCATTCTTCTTGCCCCTTTAATCTTTCTATAAGAATATTGTGTCTATTTATTATGTTCTTGCAGGGATTCATTAACATTGTGTATGCTTGGAATATTGTTGTGAATGCATTTTGCTAGATTATGGTGAACTGTCATCACCTCTTCTAGTGTGCATTTTGCCTCTGTATTTCACACATTTGGAGATTACTCTCACACCCTCCTTTTCTGGTGTATCACCGCTTTAGTGTAGGCTTTCATTTTATGCATTCTCTCTCCCTGGTCCCTTGGAAATATAGATTAGAATAGTTAGCTTATCCTGCATTAGAGTAGATTGTGGCAGGTAGTTTAGGAGCAAGAACCAGCTTTCTCTGGAGGTCTATCTCAAGTAGCAAGTCCCACAACTTGGAGATAGTACCCATGTTATCCAATCACACTGGATGCTTAGAGTGATCAAACTAGAAATCTGATCAACATCCAGGGGTGCTGTGATTCGGTGATAACAAAACTACACTAGGAGGTCTTGACGATGTATTTAGTTGATTTAAATATCTCATTAAAGGCATCCTTGATTTCATTCCAATCGTGATGGACTCGGGGCGGAGGTAAAACCATTCTGTCACTTTTTCTTAGAGGGACTCCACGAATAGTCTCACAACAACGTCTTCATGTTGGAAACCAAGAATTCAACATGATGTTGTGAAAGTAATGATGTGTTCTTCAGGATGTTGTGTGTTGTCACCTTTAAAATATGGAAATTTCTTATGGGAACTCATTGGTAGATCGTGAAGAGGAGGTTCAAGAGAAGGTGGGCCTATATTTCTTCCTCATGCAACAATGGGTTGAGGTGTTTCTACTTCATCCACCATCACTTTCTCTATTTCATCTTTCATTTCAGCCAATTCTTCTTCAAATTATAAGACTAAAAAAATATGCGGTAGGAATATGGAAAGACACTGTAGAATGTAAAAAGTCACATGCAAAATCAGCGGTGCCTTTTAGCAATGGAATTTCATGAAATCTTTTTCCTATTTTTTTCAATATTTGTATTTTTTTTTGTATTTTGAGACCTTGGGGTCGTATTATGGCTAGAGATGCTGCTAAGTCTACCCCACGGTGGGTGCCAAGAACTATTAGCGAGAAAAATTTTTGGGTGGACAAACTTGTGGATTTCTTACCAATGCTCGAGGAATCTAAGTTCCTCTACTTAACCAAAGGCAAATTTTGTATATGTATGCATGAGAAAATGTGGATTTTTACGGGTGGCCTTATGAATGAGGATCTAATAGGGGCACTCCACTGACCTTGAGGCAAAGCTAGAAATCTCTTTGTAGGGAAGACTTTTTCTTAAAGTGGGAAAGGGAGTGAGAATTGAGGTAGGAGAAAAAATGTTGCAGGTATAAAATAAGATACTTGCACACACACTAGTTCAAAACTTCATCACATGCACTAAACTAAGAGGAAACAACCTTGCAAATGGGAACAAGACCAAATAAAATTTTATGAACAAAAAGTATCATGAAATCCCTTATTCAAAGAAAGATAGAAAATCCTTCTTCTTGTATTTATGCTTAAACAAAATTTGTACATAGTCCGAGAATGGAAGAAATTTGAGAGTGGAGGAAAGTAGAAGAAAAATGGCTATTTCTTTCTATTTCTCTAAGTACAATGCACTCTTGAGTTTACAACATCATTCGCCAACCCTTTGAAATGGGAATGGATTTAAAATTTATAGAATGAGAGGTGACTTATCATCTACCCCCAAAGGCTTTTCGAATACCTTAATATGACTTAAGACTGTTCATATTCCACTTTAACTATTTAATTCTCATTTATAATAGCAAGGTGACTTAAAGTTACATTATATTTCTGAAGTCACTTAGTCTTATTAAATAGTGCAACCCTCAACACAAAATATATAATTAAAGAGAGTGACAGTTTTGTATGAGAAGAGAAGAGAGAGAGAGAAAGAAGAGGAAGAAGAAGAGGATATGTTGCATGATGAATCTCATTGATCCTTGTTGATGGAAAGTTCCAAATGTAGTGAAACTCTAAATCTTCAAACTCCTTGCACACTTTAAAACTCCTCCAACTTAGCTCATGAATACTCACCAATTTGAATGAACTAAGATGGATCTTGAATTCCCTATGAAAAATGACTAGGATGCTCCTGAAAGATGATGTCCCCTTGAATGATTATCCTTGTACAAGCCATTCTGCCAAAACTACTTTTTGATTGTAACTTACTATTTTTAGTAAGTGAATTACTGAGCCGAGATGACCTTTTTATTACCTTTCTGTGATGCTCCCTCTTTGTTCACTTCCTTATCCATGGCATCTTAAAATGGTTTCTTAAGCTGAAGTGAGCAGACCCTTATGTAAGGAGACATGATATTTTTCGTAAGTGCACCATGAATGTCAAATTGCGATAAAATGGGTCTTGAAATTCAAGGTTTTATTCCTGGGTTCCACGCTCTACATTTTTAGTAATTCCTTCATATGAACAAGTGGAAAATGATATTTTCATTGGTGGGGGTAGAATATTAAAAAAACTCAGTCCTCCATATCCCTAAAAAATAGGGGCTTCATGGCACAAAAACTAGTTCATGTGAAACTAGATTTTTCAATGATCATTCCCTCCAATTTTCGGATGATTTCTCGGGAATTTGAAAATTTATTTATAAAGGAAGAATTCTGATAAAAAACACAACCCTCCATATCCCTAAAAAATAGGGACTTCATGGCATGAAAACTAGTTTGCGCGAAACTAGATTTTTCGACGATCTTTTCCTCCAATTTTTGGGTGATTTTGCCCACCGGAACCTTGAGAAGTGGAGAGGTAGCTCACTAATTTTTTCCACTCTTTGTGTCATGGTGGACATTAATGGATCTTTAAATTTTTAGGTCTGGTTTTTTTATCTCTTGCAACGAAATCAACTCCATTGTGATATGGTTTTTCATTATGGTACTTCACGTGAACTTTCTCTTCAATCCGGTGACCGGTTTGTTGGGAAATCAATATTTTTCCTTCGTAAAACCGAAAAGAGGATTTCTTCCTGTGAGAATTCTTTTCTGCAAATTGGAGGTTTGAATATGATTTTTAATGGCCTTAAAGATAGAAGAACTCAGCAATAAGCGGTTTGTCAATCTGCTTCTCGGTTTGGAAGATTTCTTCAAATTTGGTTTCATGGCAATAAGGATTTCCAACTTCTTCTTCTTATCATGAATAATTATCATTAAGAGACCAGTGTGCCATAATGGAGTGAAGGATAATGTTTTTTAATGGATCTTGTTCAAACTCGCAATGGTGGAGTGGTGGATTGGTGTTCTTGAAGTTTTCTTTTGGTAATGGAGAAGCGTGAAACAACTAACAATTAGAAAAGTGTTCAAATTTTTGGGTTAGAGTTGGGTGCATTTTTTCATGTTTTATTTCCCTGAATATAGGGATGTGAGGGACATCAAGTTCTTATATGGTCAAGAGTATGAAATGTGGCGGTGATCTAACTACAGGAATGAGTGCTCCAAAATCAGCTTTAAAGGACCAAGGTGCTCAAACGGTCATATGGGTGACCAAAATACTGTCCTAGAGGGCTGGAAACTTTTCCCATGTCTTATGTCCCTCATATCAAGGACATGAGGGAAATCAGTTTCCACATTGGTGGTGGAGCTGACACGTGGTGTTTGATTCGACGATAGGGAATGGATGCTCCAAAAATGCACATGGGGGATGAACTGTCAAGTCTGGAGGTCACATGAGGGTCCTAGAGGTCACATGGGGGCTAAGAGGGCTTCAAGGTGGATGGTGACACTTTTCTAATGTTGAAGTCCCTGACCTTGATGGATTTTAGGGACACAAAATCCCTCCAACCCCTAAAGTTGACACGTGTCCTAAAATTTGGCTAATTCTTGAACTTGTGATGATCATAACTTGAGATCCCAATGGAATTTTTCCAAAAAAATTATATGACCTGAAAAGAAATGGACTTTTACATATCATGGTGGGGGTATGATGTCTTTTTTTGTTCCATTTGTTCCATGAAAAATAGGATTTTTATTAGGAACTCCACTTATGCTGAGAAAAATTACTCGCACACACCGATGAGCCAAAGTGTTGTGAAAAATATGATTCTACCTTAATGTAGGTATTGAAATTATATTTTTGATGATGTTTTATTTTACTTTTAACTCCATTCGAGCTCTCTAAATATTCTTCATAATCCTAGAAGTTGTTTTAGGGTTGTGAACTACCTAGGCTTATGAACCTTGTTTTCACTCGAGACTTCTCAAGTATTTCAAAACTTCCCTAAACCTTCCAAACTCATTTCCATGATGTTCTAATGTATTCAATTCACCTCCATGTTGAAATTTTCCTTCCATTCTGCTCCGGGGGTTGAGTTATCCCTGGGAAGGCCAGTGATAGCCCTTCCCCGAAAGAGTTGATGGATCATATCCAAAATTGTGCCCCACGATCAAGTTACACTCTGGTTGAATCGTAATGGCTCCAACATAATCACAAGAAGAATTGATCAATAAATGAACAATCTTGCATAATAGAACAAAGCTTGCACATAGAGAAAGAAAGCGGAGTGTCTTGGAATGCTCATAAATGAATAGAAAGAGAGTACATATAGGGTGTTGAGTAACCCTAGTGCAAGACTCAATAGAAAACCCTAAACCTAACCTATGTGAGATGACCCTCCAATATGAGAGGAGGACACATAGGATAACTCACACTAACACCCCCCTTCATCGAAGCTGGGGTAGCAGCTATGAGATAGACTAAAAAAAGAAGACACCCCTAAACAACTAAGAAAGATGTGTCAATGGGGCCTTGACAACTAAAGGCCTAATAAGGTGCCCGTATACAAACACAATCTTCCTAGAAGAAGAAGAAGAAGAAAATAAGGAATACATAGCCTAAAGAAGATGAGTAACTACAGAAGACCTCACCCCAAGAAGAAACCGTAAGTGAAGAAACTTCATCTCAGTGAAGGGCTTGGTAAATAAATCTGTAATCTGATCACCGTATCAATGTCTTGAATGTTGATGACACTATCCCTGAATAAGATCCCGTATGAAGTGCATATGGATCTCAATTCACTTCATCTGCACCGATGTTGAAATGGATTTCTATAAATAGAGATAGTGCTCGTGTTATCACAATAGATAATGGTAGGTGATGAAATTGGATGCCAAACTCGCCGAGAATACCACGTAGCCAAATAGCTTTTGTGGCAGTGTTAACTTCTCCTCTGTATTCTGCCTCTTTAGATGATATCGTAATTGCATTATGCTTCTTTCTAGACCAACTAATAAGACCCGAACCAAGAGAGAAATTGTAGCTAGGAGTAGATTTCAAGTGATCTAAGTCACAGACCTAGTCAGAATCTGTGAACCCAATCAAGTCAATATCTACCCCTCCATGATAGTGAATGCCATCAGTGTAAGTGACACAAACATAATGAAGGATCCATTTAGTTGCTTTCCAATGCAGCTCATGTGGCTCCTACATGAATCTATACATGATTCCAACAGCATATGATAAATCTAGTTGAGTGTGAGTCAAGTAAATCAAGCTCCCCACTAACTATTGATAAAGAGTACCATCAACCAAGGGAGTAGAGAAATCTGAAACCAACTTAACCCCAAAAATAAAAGGAGTGGGAGAATATATGCAATCGGACATCTGAAAATGAGCTAACAAATCAAGGGCATACTTGGGTTATGAAATCAAGATTCCCGAGTCGATTGTGAAACCTCAGTATCCCAAGGAAGTAATGAAGAAAACCTAAGTAAGTCATGGAAAACTTGTTGGCGATCTCCATAGAATCAATAATAGAGGAAGAGTTGTCTGTGATCAACAAGTCATCAACATATAGAACAAGAATGAGTATGGAGTCATCTTGCCGTAGGATATAAACATTTGGATTAGAATGACACCTAGTAAACCTTGATGTGAGTAAAAAGGAGTCCATATTGGCATACCAAGCCCGAGGGGCTTGTTTAAGGCCATAAAGAGACTTCTTTAACTTACAAAAGAGGGAGGGATCTTGGACATAACCCAAAGGTTGTTCCATATAGATCTCTTCCTCTAGGTCACTATGAAGGAAGGCACTCTTAACATCCATTTGATGGACTTTTCATCATTCTCTCGTGTGCAATGGCTAGGTTCAATCGAATAGAATTCATCTTCGCAATCGGACCAAAGGTTTCAAGATAATCAACTCCACTATCTAGGGAGAAACCCTTTTCTACTAATCATTCTTTAAACTTTTGACGTCTCCATCTAATCCATACTTTGTTGAACACCCACTTACACCGAACAATTTTTCTTCCTTTCGGAAGAGTGGTGAGATACCAAGTATCATTCTTCATGAGAGAGGAAACTCCTCATCCATGGCGAATCCCACTCAGGAATACTAGAAGCCTCCCGGAAATACTATGGATCAAAATCGAGGTGAAGAGAGAGTGGGGTCCAATGAAATTTGAGCGAGTATGTCTCATATCCAAAGTATCTCCAACTAAATCTCAAGCAGGTTTGCAAAGTTTTCCTAGCCCAAAGAGGACCAGGAGGATCGGGCTCGAGTCGGAAGATTCTTCACTTGAGTGAGGAGGGACATAGTCCTCATCATCACTTCTATCGGTCGAAGACTCGGAGGTCTCGATGGTTGGGAGGATCTCGGAAGAGGATCACACTCAATAGTATCATCATCGATGAGTCATAATATGTATTAGTGAGTTGAAGAACCTCAAAAGGTGGAGAAGTAGAGTCAAAGAACACTCATCAAACTTATCACTTCTCTCAATGCATAGCTCATGAGAAGTGGGATTCATCAATCGATATCCCTTCACACCATAAGGATACCCTACAAAGATACAGGGTTTGGATTCTGGTTCCAAAGCCTTGCATTTCTTCTTGGGAATCCGAGCCATAGCCTTGGATCCGAAGACTCGAAAGTGCTCAACATCAAGCTTGCGTCCAAACCAGGCTTCAAAGGGTGTCATCCCTCTTACTACCTTGTGTGGAACACGATTCTGAATGTAATTTGCACAATTTACTACTTCAGCCCAATACTATGGAGGAAGAGACTTCGAGAGAATCATACAAGTGGCCATCTCCTTAAGAGTATGGTTATTTCTTTCTTGCTCCATTCTGAAGGGCTATAAGAAACTGTATGCTCCGATACCATGAAAGAGTTGATAGATCATATTGGAAATTTTGCACCACGATCAAGTTGCACTCTAGTTGAATCATAATGACTCCAACATAATCACAAGAAGAATCAATCAATAATCGAACAATCTTGCATAATAGAACAAATCTTGCACATAGAGAAAGATAGCGGAGTGTCTTGGCATGCTCATAAATGAATAGAAAGAGAGTACATATATGGTCTTTGAGTAACCCTAGTGCAAGACTCAATAACAAACCCTAAACCTAACCCTAAACCTAACCTATGTGAGATGACCCTCCGGTAGGAGAGGAAGACACGTAGGGTAACTCACACCAACATTCCCAATACTACTGTAGTTTGCAAATGAACTCCTAAAATCACCTAGGGGAAGGAATTCAATTTCATAAATCACCTAGTTTGATGATGAATCATTAATCAAGAGGTCACTTGGACTTACTGGATAGATCCAAGGTATATTGGAATTATAGAACTTGAGAAATGTGACACTGGGGTATAGTTTTCGTGCTCGAAAATTGTCAATTTCCTACTGTGACTTTCCTAAATCACCTAGTTAGATGATGGAACATTAATCGGGAGGTTAGTTGGATTTCTTGGATAGTTAAGGGTATCTTGGAATGATATAAATTTATAAATTTGACACTCGGGAATAATTGTCTTTGCTTGAAAATTGTCAGTTTCCTATTAGACATTTGCACGAAAACATGAATCAATGAAAATCCCACCCAAAACACATTTAAACATCTCATCAAGATGACATGTTGGGGACTAAGCCAAGGTGGTGGATGATTTAAATGGTAGGTCCCATGGGTGACATGGCATGTAATTAATAAGCTTATAATTAATCTTGCAAAGCTCGATTGGTAAGAAGGTGAGCTCGATAGAGGGAGATAAAGCAAAACCATAGCTAATCTTCAAAACCTCATATCTTCTCGCAATCCTTAACCAAATTTAACAAAATTATAGTTGTTTGAAAGGAAATATTGGGACCTATAGCACAACATCATTTCATTTTAGATTTTGGGGCTATTGAACATCTGAAAATAGCAATAAAATTGATAGTAGGTGGAAGAAATTAATGAGGTAAGTGGGAAAATAGGTAATCATGAAGTTATAAGGGCTAGGATCTAGGCTCAAGTGCAATCACAACTAATTTATTCAAGCATAAGTCAATATCATTAATGGATTACATATTTTGTAAATCTCAAAAACAATCATTGCAGGTTAAACAATGAGTTTTTTATGTGTTTTTGAGAAATTTCGGGATTTCTTCTCTCTCTCTCCTCTCCTCAAATTCTTCTATAAATAGTGAAAGGGGTTACTGATAAGCAGCAGTTTGATCACCTTCTTCTCCCATGCACCCCATTTATTCTAGGGGATTTAAGCATTCCTCCCAAAATATGTAATGGATTCATACCTCTCTCCACATGCAATGTATTGTGTATACTTCATGAGCAATAAAAATTGTGTTCTTTGTTAGTTGTTTTAACCTCTGCATGATTTTTTTGTCTCTCTTACCTCTCATTGCAACATGGTGTTCTGCATATAATTTGTTATTGCAAGACACAGGGTATTTATGCTTATCGAAATGGAGATTATTTTCATTTTAAGTTTGTGTTGTAGTTGTCCAGCCTTCCCTTAATGCATTGGTGGGACTTGGGTTTGTGTTGCATTTGTTCACCCTACCCATGTTTCACCTTTTCTTTGTCTTTCAAGTAGGGGAAGTTATTGGTACTCCTTTTTTGGTGCATCACTACTCATATTATAGGTTTATTTCATGCAATCCATTTATCCTTGTCCCTATGGAAGCTTTAGATTAGCGTTAGTGAGTAGTTTTACCTACATTAGAAGTAGTTAGTCATAGGAAGGCTAGGAGAAGGAACTGACCTTCTCCCAAGAGCTATGTCATTTTGCATTGTCCCACACTCAAGATATCTCTATGTTGTGCAATCACACCAAATGCCACATTCAAAATCGGGTCATTCGGAGGGTGTTGTGATTTTTCTATAACAATTTTGGCATGCCCAGTGGGACAAATTGTTATGATGTAAAACCTTGTTACATTAAAGCCAATTTCAAACAAGAAGACACTTTCGGAGGTTTCCTTGCACTTGAATATAGAGGTTGCAATTTTCAGATTCGAGAGGTTTTTAGTACGGGGTCAAAGTCCCAAATCACTTTTGGATGGCTTAACATATGAAAAACGAGTTCAAACTTTCATAGATGATAGATCGGGGGTTAATCTTCAAAAGGGTATCCTTAGAATTTAAAAATTCTCATTTTCAAAATTTTGGGATTCTTTGAATTAAGGTTTTGGGATTTTGGGATTTTGAAACTTCGAGGTTTTGTAATTTCGAGAGGTCTTCATTTCAGAATTTCGAGGTTGTTCAATTTTTGAATTTTTGGGTTTTTATAAATTTGTGTTTCAAAATTCAAACTTTCGGAGGTTGCTGCGATTTCGGGTTTTGTATTTTTCCTACTTTAAACTTCGTGTCTCAGAGATTTTTAGATTTTAGGGGTTTTTATGTCGAGATAGGTTCCAAATTTTGGGATTTCAAAGATCATTTGTAGTCGAACCAATTCAATCCCATAACCATTTTTGGGCCCTTCAAGGTTTGCACATAGGTATTCATTCCATTCCATCAAGTTGTTGTGCTCTTGCGTAAAAAAATTACCTTTGGAGGAATGTGCAAGCAGAACTAGTGACTCTTTTCGATAACAAACCCATCTCTTTGATTAGCATACTTTCCATTTCTTTCCCACCCATTTCCATCCATTTTTACCTTTCATCTCTTCAATTTTCATCCATTTCATGTGGTCATGCAATTATGACTTCATTTACATCATGGGAGTCACATTTGAGGTAGCATCCCTACCATTTCAATCCAGCTTCCAATTTGCAAAACTAATCCACGGGACTATTTTCAAACCCCTCCATATCATTCCTCCAATGAAAATCAGACCCAATGTGCATACTCTTATGAGAAAGACATAGACCAGCTTGGCTATCTCGTCAAACTATGTAAATTTTAAGGGTCAAGAGTGTCCATACTATTGTGGAAATTCTTCACCAGGAGAAGATGAGTTACAAATGAAGATCTTGAAAATGATGGAAAGCATGGTGCAATCTAGGGATTCAACCTAAATGAAGGAATTTAAGATTGGATTCACGGCCCCTTGTCCATGGGAAGGCCCCTTTCCATATCTTCTCAGCCTCTAGGAGAAGTTTCGTTTCAACGTTGAGATGCTACCGCAACTCAAGTAGTGGATGATGTAGATGCCACCGCAATTGAAGCTTATGAATCTAATGTTGGTTCATCCTATCAATGGGAAACACCTACATTTTCATCCTACAGACCCTCCAAAACAATTCCCAAATTTCAAATCTATTGCCCCCATTGTGAGACCCACTTCTTCATCTTTCTTTCTTCCACGTCATCTAAGTTTCTCCACCCTTTTCCCTTCCAAGAAATTATCCCTTCCACATGAGAATTTTTTTACCCCTTCCATTATCTCAAACACCAATGAAGAAAAAAACATTGGAGACCACACCCATAACTCCTATCAAAATCTAGAATCCATGTCGGGAAGAGGTTCAAAAACCCATCAAGAGGAACACCAAATGGAAGAGCCTAACAAGGAAGAAATGACTCAATTTTTGAATAGTTAGGTTCTTTAAGGTCGAAATAGAAAATATCCCTCTACTAATTAAGCCTTCGGAGGAGGATAAGGTTGCTTAAGAATAGGTGGTGAAGGTTGATTTGGTTGCACTGGTGGCGAGAGAAAGAGAAGATGGAAGAGGATCAACAATCGAGAATGTTTAGAGTGTAGTGTCCATAGTGGCACTCTATTTTTATATATTGTTAGTCAACCATGAACTATAAATCTAGAAGAAGAGGGAAAAACATCGGCTCTAAATCCAAAAGAATAAGAGCCCCAAGTTGTGAAGGATGATCAATTAAATTTAGAATATTGAATCACAATGTAGGTTATGCAAGAGAACAAAGTCTTCCTCTCACTTCCCCCTCCAATTTCTTATGAGGAAGAGAATTTTGAACTCTAAAACTTCATGTTTGAAAATGAAGGGAACCATAGTGAGGAAGTTGAGGATACAGAGAACACTAGGGAGGATGTCGATTCAACATAACAAGATAAGAAAGAGGAAGATTATCTCATCGGACATGGAATACTTATTTGATGGAGAGGAGCCCATGGAAATCACTACATTTTCTCCTCCATCATCCATCTTTCAAGCACAAGATCTTATTCTCGAAAAGGAGCACATGCAAGGGAAGCCTATTTTTCTTAAGAATCCTCTTAGAGGGCTACGATTGGAGGAATTGAATTTTCCAAGAACGTGCTAGATAAGAAGGGGGGATCTCAAGTGAACAACCAATTCCAACCTCTTGTATTAAGACATCAATAATTTCATTGGAAGCTGCAACAAAATCTAAGGAGCTGCACGATAAGGAGGATTTGCACATCTCGAGGAAGGAAAAGAGCATGGGACAACCACCACTTTCATACCATCCTCCAAGGTGAAACATCAATTATCTATAGATGTGAGAAGGGATGAAATTTCAATCGTAGAAAGTCAAGTTTTTTAGGAAAGTTTGCATTAAGATTTTCTTATCAACATTGGAACTTGGAACAATAGGTACATTTAGTATTTCGGGCCATTCCCTATCAAGTATATAGCTTCATTGAAGTTAGAACCAAAGTTACCACAACCAGTCATGTTCATCTTGAAACATGAGGATGAGCTTCATAAGACCGAGGATTATCTCGCATTAGTTACAAAATCTCCAAGAGCATCATGTGGATCTTTCCAAAGGGGTATTTGTTCTACATTCAATTGATACCTTGATTATTTGGGTGAAGGATTTGTGCCTTATCAATTTTTTACTCATTAGTACAACCATGTTTAGTTTCAAATAATCTGCATGAATTCCTATTATAAGAAGAGGGAGCTACTTTGCACTACCGGTGTCAAGATTTGTTTCAAATATTCTCTGCCCCCACTTTGAGGTTAGTGTAGGGTAGGTGTAGGATTTTGTTTCCAACATCAAAAGTGGTCAGGCACACTCTGCATGTCTACTTAGGCATGTGTGATTTTGTATTCTATACATATTATTTGGTTCGTGTTTTCTCATGCACAATACATTGGTGTTTCAACAGGCCTCTCGCATGTAGGAAAATTTCATACTTGTAGGAAATAGTTGTTGATTTCAAAAGAAGAAAAATATAGAGAAACTAAAATATAGATTAAGGACCAATTTTACTAAGTTCTCATTCTTCGGGTCCTTCAATATCAATCCCAGGTGAACTTCTAGCATCCTTGCCATTTTAGGAAGCAAAAAGAAAAAGAAAGAGAAAATTAAATTTAACGTCTAGCATCCCATAGCATGTCACCAATGGAACTTTAGAAGAAAGAGAAAAATAAAATTTAATAGAGTTCAAGGAATAAGGTGACACATCGCCTAAGGATCAACGAGAAGGTGAAGATTTGAGTGTTCGAGACGAGTCACGTAGGGTTAGTGACAAGGGATTCAGATAGAATGAATGGAGAGCCATCTCCACAAGCTGCATAATTTAATTGGCATGGAAGTATGAGGTTCTGCCAATGGTGTGGTTGAGAGAGTTTGGGGTGACCCGCATGGGATGTTGGGGTTCAGTAGAGACATTGGTATAGAAATAAGGTGTGAGGCTAAGCTCCCAGATCTCAGAAAATCAGATGCATCGAGAATGGGTGATGCTAAGGAAAACATCAACTAGTTGAAATCCAACTTGGCTCATGGCATAAGGAAGAAATTCGGGTAAAGGCCCGAGTAGGTAAGAGTGGGATTGAAGAAGTCAACCATGTTGGTGAATGGGTAAATTCATTCTAAGTCAAAGTCTCAGAAAAATGGGAAAGGCCAGAGAGAAGAAAGATTGGTTTCGAGCCGAAGAAGGTGGTTTCGGGGTCCCTTTTCGGGGTTATGGCAGAGAGAAACTCCAAACAAGTAAGTGACTAATCTCTAAAGGAGGGAAACCTGAAAACATGAAAGTGTAAGGGCGACATGGCATGATGTGGCTTACTTCATAGGTAAAAATCCTTTCAGGATCAACGCAGGAGAAATTTCAGAGGTTAGGGGGTGCAATGTCCGAAGTGGGTCAAGCCAAGTCCCGAAATGCGAAAGGCCAAACACCTGAAATGAGTGGGTGACATGGCAAGATAGGGTGACTTTAGAGTCAGGGTCTTCAAGGTTATCTTTCAGAGGTGTAAGTGGTAGATTCTTGAAATAAGGAGCTCAGAATCTCTTAAAGGGAGATCCCCGAAACTCCAAAAACTGAAAATCTCACCCAAAACGCATTCGAACATCCGCAGAGCTGGCATTTTGGGGACCAAGTTGAGGCGGTGGATGATTCAGGTGGTAGGTGTAGCGGGTTACAGGTGAGTTGGTGTGTAAGTAAAAACTTGCATTTAATCTTGCAGAGCTCATTTGGTAAGACGGTGAGCTTGATAGAGGGAGATGAAGCAAAACAAGAGCCAATCTTCAAAACCTCATATCTTATGCAATCATTAACCAAATTTAACAAAATTATAGTCGTTGGAAAGAAAATTTCAGGACCTATACCATGATATCATTGCATTTTTATTTCGGGGGTTTTGGATCTCCATTAATGGTAAGAAATACAATAGTAGATGGAAGCAATCAATGAGGTAGGTGGTAGAATAGGTAATCATGAAGCTACAGGGGCTAGGAGCTAGACTCATGTGCAATCACAACTAATTTCTTTAAGCATAAGTTAATACCATTAATGGAGTAGAGATTTTTAAATATTCAAAACACTTATTACAGGATAAACAAGGAATTTTTATGGGTTTTTGAACAATTTCAAGATTTCTTCTCTCTCTCCTCTCCTCAAATTCTTATATAAATATTATAAAGGGTTTCAATAAGAAAAAGGTTGATTACCTTCTTCTCCCATGCACCCCATTTCTTCTTCGGGATTTAAGCCTTCCTCCAAATATCGTAATGGATTCATGCCTCTCTCCCACATGCAATGTACTGTGTATACTTCATGAGCAATAAAAATTGTGTTATGTGTTAGTTGTTTTAACCTTTGCATGATTTTTGTGTCTCTCTTACCTCTCATTACAACAGGGTGTTCTGTGCATATATTTGGTTATTGCGGGATTTGGTTTTTTTTGTGCTTATCGGGAATGGAGATTGTTTTCATTTTGGGTATGTGTTAGAGTTTTCCACCCTTCCCTACATGGGTTTATTTTTGCATTTTATTGACTCCCAAGGTTCACTCTTTATTTGTCTTCGAGGCGGGGAAGTGATTAACACTCCTTTTTTAGTGTATCATCGCTCGTAGTGAAGGTTTATTTCAAGGAATCCTCTATCCTTGTCCCCTTGGAAGCTTTAGATTAGGGTTAGTGAGTATTTTTGCTTGCATTATGAGTAATTAGTAGTAGGTAGGCTAGGGTAGAACGGCCTTCTTTAGAGAGCTATCCCATTTCAAAAATTCACACACTACGAGATAGCTCCATGTTGTACAATCATGCCGAATGCCCCATTCAAACTCATTTCATTTGAGGGTGATGTGATTTTCTATAACAATTGATTCAAGTCAAAAATCAAACTGGTGCATGCAAGTATTCCAAACCTTACCTTTTTACTAGTATACATTGTAGAATGAAACTCCAAATTTTTACATTCAACTTATAGGATAGAGATTATCTAGAAATAAAATAAATCATATGTTGTTGCAACATCAATATAACTCTTGCATTCAATTTCCATGTGTATCTAAATACACTATTACACTTATGTTTTTATAAACTATTTGAACTCAACATACGGGTAAATTGGTGGGTAGTGGAACACTTAAGAGGTATAATTTTTTTAAAAAGACACAAGACTCAAGGAAATAATATCTAGGTCAAATAGGCC
Organism: Taxus wallichiana var. yunnanensis; assembly: GCA_018340775.1. Taxonomy (NCBI): domain Eukaryota; kingdom Viridiplantae; phylum Streptophyta; class Pinopsida; order Cupressales; family Taxaceae; genus Taxus; species Taxus wallichiana. The sequence continues at coordinate 841,674,981 of CM031242.1, read as the reverse complement.
CCCAAAAATATACCAAACAATTATTTAAATTACAAAAATCTAACTCCAAAACAAGAATCCTCTTATTTTTAGTTAAAATGAGTAAATACTATGAAATAGTGTTTTCGATATAATAAGAGAATTGGGAGTTATATAATGATAAATAAAAAAGTTCTTTGTAAGTTTTTAAATATTTTTAAAATACATGTTATTTTCAATAATTTAAAACAAGTGTAATAATAAATTGTAAAATAACTAAAAAAGAAAAATATAGTAAAATAAAAGTGTGTGTGTGTATATATATATATATATATATATATATATATATATATATACATAATAATGAAATAATAGAAATGAAACCCATTAATATACTTAATTTGGACTCACTCTAAAAATGGAAGAAGCTTCTATGAAAAATAAACAATAATAAAAATGCATCACTCTCAATAAATCAAGCTGAATGAATTGATATCAATAAGTTTGGTTTCTATCTTCGAGAAGTTACAAATAGAATTTGTTTATATATAGAGAAAGAAAGTGATTTAATTTTTTTTTATTAAATCTAATTACATAGTAAATATTGAAATAAATTATGTAGAAATGCTAAAATATAGTAATGACATAAGGAAACTAAGATTTAACATATAAAACCCTAAGCAATAGAGGGAAATAGAAGAACTTAATTTATTTCTAAATGGACAAGAAATAATTTGGCAAGGTGTGATTGATTAATAGACTAGAAGTAGGGTCATCATTAGTCAATAAAAATTTGGGAGTGCAAGAAGAGATCCGGACACGAGTGCACGTAGCAGGGAATGGGTGCACAGGCACTTGGAGATTGGAACTAAGCAATCTTGGATTGTGCGTATGTTAAAATTTTGGTTTCTTCTATGTTAATGGGGTTTCATAGATGCTCTATGTTGATCAAATCATTTTCACATTATGATTGCGATGATACATGTAACCTAAAAAGATAATTTCACATGAACAATCCCACAACCATATCAAACACGAAAAGGAAAAAGTAGAATGGGGTGACGGATCGACCACTGCGGTCACCCTGAGAGTGAAATTATGACTAAGTGCTACACTACATCATAGAATCCATGTAGTTCTAGTGTGTTTTTGTGTAGAAATGATTTCTTAGGATGCCCTTGTGTAGGTTGCTCTTGATAACGGGTTGTAGATAGAATGTAGTGATGTAATAGTATGTGTGGATCGAATAGAATAGACTTCCCCTTCCTATACATTGTATGTAGAAATATGCATCCCTTTTTCCTTGAATGGATGTTAGATCAATTACTTTGAAGTGAATTTTTTCCTTTGGATGCAAGAGTAGGTGATTATAGTAATGCTTAGTGTTTGGTCCATTTTGAACACATAACTATGTATTTATATGATTCACTTGTTTCAATTTTATAATTGAAAAATGGAAGACTACCCCATAAGTGAAAAGGATTCCCAAAGGAAAAAGAGAACCAAAAATAGTGAGTGAGGTAGAAAAGGATCATGGGCATCTAGAGGAGACATAAGTGGGTGGGTATTGCTAACATGTATTCTATAACCGGAGGCATGTGTGTGTAATCAGTAGAACTGATGTGAAGACTTATGTGAATTCGGCTGATTTCGAGATATGATTTTTGTACCCCACGACATAAGCGCACAAGAGAGGAAATAAGTTCTTAAACACTAGTGTCTAAGTCTTGGAGTTGGGATTTTTACTATGATCTACACCCAAGTAAGACTATTGATATTTTTGAGACTATATTCCTATGATTTTTTTATAATGTGTAGATCTTGGCTATAGATATGACCTATTATAGGGTTGATTTATTCATCTAATGTAATAAACCCTTATTTTGTGTGCATCTCATGATAGAAGTAAAATGCAGCCCAAAGGAGAGGGCCTAATGCTTATTTTAAGTGAAGATCTGCGAGGAGTAAGGGATGTGCATGGTAAAAATGAAGACACATGCAAACAAATTAGGCTAGTAACATGTTTTAGTATTAAATCTACAAGGAATGCAAATAGAAGACAATGTAACAAGAAAGTGGAAGAAAATATAGAATATGAAAAGTGGGTTTCAAACATGGGACATCACTCACAATGTCATAAGACAATCATGGCCACAGCGACCAAAACATACAATTAGCACACAAGAAAGGGAATATCCTATAAACAATAGGATAATATGAAAAATAATATCAATCAAAATGTTAGATAACCATGGTGGCATACATTCCTGAGAAAATTTCTAGACATGAATCACTAGTTAGCATGTTAGAAAGACAAATAGTATGTCAAGAACGTGTATGAATAAGTGAAAATAAAAGTAACCATAAGGAGATGTAACAATATAACCTATGTGGTATGTGATGGTAAAAGAGTATATTCCCCAAGTGCCTCGGTGGGATTGGTAAAGGTACGGTGTCAAACATCATTGTAATGTGTATGAACCATAAAGATCTTCATTCACCACAAAAGACCAAGTGAATGCACATGTGTATATATAGAATTATAATGAGATACCACTAATCCGTCTAGAATGGAAAACAAAGTGTAACATGTAAATACAATAAGCTAACAAGAGTAGATGCAACCAAGATATGGAAATGTAATGAATGAGTGTGATAGAATCATATGCAAAATGTGGAGTTCATAGGAAGCA